>JAMKCH010087202.1:0-15335 GCA_023653785.1 Ophioderma brevispina | reverse complement strand
ATGGGGTTGCGGGAAAGAGGACGAGCATGATGGGATCGCCGGTGACGTCAGTGGTATGACGTCACCAGGGATCGCCTGAATAGAAATTTGTGTATATTAGTTTTGGGGGTCATCTTGTGCACCAAAAATGATGCAATTTGTTATTATCGACATTGGAAAAAGGAGATTTCCAAATAACGGGAGTTAAGAAAACAATACTGTTTTCAAACAGACTGCACTTCTTGATATGTTAGCCCATGCCTGCTTTTACACGGTTCCATTTGTGCTAACAAAAATAACCCTGATCTTGGGCCATATAGATATGTGTGGAAATGCTTTTCACTGGCAGTCTTCCATCATGGGTAACAGAGTAGGAACCCATGGTTTTGATCCATATGGCAAGAAATTATTTCTGGAACTGAAGGTCATTTGAAGTCAATTTGTTTTGTCTATGTATATGTGGTTGATTATCCTAGGTGTTAAATTTGCTTGTTGACTGGTTTCACCAGCTTGGCGTGATGTAGCTTTACCTATTTTCCCATCAGGAGATCCGATCAAACAAATTAAGAAAAGGTTTTAGGAAAAGGTGTATCATCCAGATATACTACCTTCAAAGAAGATGTCATATGTGCATTGCCGCCTATTTGCCAAGAATTACTCTGATGCAGCTTGACTTCACTTAACACAGTGGGTAGAAACCATATAAGTAACTCTATGGTAGAAACCTGTATGAGAGCATAGAAACAATAGATTGAGAAGCTCTGTCATCTTTGTGTTAACACATTTGATGGATAGAGACCTATACAGACCATTCCAATAATTGACAGTAATCGGCCAATAATGTACTGGTTGAATCTCTAAGTGAATTGCAATTCACCAGACACTTTTGTTTGGGTTTGCGATTCTCACTTTTGCTCATGGTGGCATACTTTACGTCACAAACTATTGAGCCTTCTGCTGGCCGATTATGGTCTTGAAATTTGGAAGGGCCAAAAAAGCTGCGATGATGGATTCTGATGTGTGAATTATAGCATATTGGCACTCTTTTCATTTGTATTGGTCATCATTTGTATTATACAAAATATGCAGTTTAAATTTTGGGCATGATTTCTGACAAAATTTATGCACAGTTTACATTTTTAGGCCAAATTTAAACAAAAGTTGCAAACCTTGTATAATTGTTTATTATATTTCCAATCAAATTGATTTCTTGTAGTGGTTTTTCTTGCATTACTACAGGTGCAACAACTGAGAGCCGTGCATAGGAGTGCTCCAATAGCCTCCGAAAACTTATTTGTGGTAAGTACATTATTGTGCTATGAAGATGACTGTGTGTCTGTCAGTAAGTTATGCTGAAGGTATAAACCTCTCCCATGTATTGTGCAAATGGACCTAGGCAATAAAGTCAATATGTAGGTTTTGCATGAGACTCCCAAGCATTCTCAATTATAATGGGGTTTATGCTTTATTCCGTATAGGTTTGATTGATTTCTTTCATCCAGGCCTTGTACACCAAGGAGACTTAAGTGGCTCAATGATGATTAATGGTTGTGTATGTCCACCCTAGGTCCAATTGCACAAAAAGCAGGGGAACTAGAGGACAGTCGCGTAAGTTACCACTGATATTGAATCATGGGCAGTTCTATATGAATGAGACCGAAGTTATGTGGAAAGTCATGTACCTTTTGTATTATAAAGAAATACACTGTCAAATCAGCTTGTTTATATTCCAGTGTGGGTTGAAATAATAATTGATAATACAGGTGGAAGGTTAAATTTTGTTTTTAAATACTAAATTTGTCAGCTATATCAGTCCACTGCTGGACGAAGCCTCAACATGGTTCCATGCTGGATTGAGACCTACCCTTCCACAATGGCCTAGTGCGGGTTGGAAGGGACCCTGGTACCTAGAGTAATGTATGCAGATTACAGACCCGGGATGATCCCCTACTCTTTTGGATAAGGTCTCCAACATTTTATGTGCTCAGGAATGACTCCTCTAATACACAGGACCAACAGCTTTACATGACTCTCCGAACCATGAGGTGCCGGTCACCCATCGCATACACCTGCACATTCTATTACAATGGGTGGGAGTGCGGAGAAATTCCATAATCACACTTCTGTGCGATTATGCAATTTCCGACCTTATAGGAATTATTTGAGTATGACCAAGAAACCCGACTCTCGTGGGGCCCGAACCAGGGCCGCTAGATCGATCTTATACTCTGCCGATGGTTCAGCGCCTTAGACCACCTCGCCCTCGTGGAAGGTTATGAGTTGAATATTGAACATAAACACTCCCAGTTCCAAATTGAAAATATCATCTATGTTATCATGTTATCATATCATGTACGTTTAGTATATTGAGTTCTTCAAATATTGGCTTACTGTGACATTTAAAGTGAACTTTGCAAATGTTTCAAACCACCATATCTGCAGGCAAAGATGTTAATTTCAAATGTGCATAAATCATCATTATTATCATTTGGAAAGCCATTGAAGTATTTCCAGAAAGATTCTTTATACTAGGAATGTAAATGTGATAATTTTATTTAATTTTTTTTGTGCTTTACTGTTGTAGCACCGAGATACACCAGATAACAATCCAGACACACCATTTGAATTTTCTGCAGAGAACATGAAAGTAAGTTTAATATAATGGTAAAATCCATTCTCAACATCATTAATACATGATCACAGTCATTATCAGTACCACTACGTACATAACAAACAAGAAACCCTTACTTATGGACTTAGCCCTTTTTGGGTCAGTCTCATGCAATCAGAAAGACATTAAAGAATATCAGTGATCCAACCGAAAGAGTCAAAATATTTTAAATTTGTAGGAATAGCTTAAAAGTGAAAAATAAGTATGTAGAATTGTCGTAAGTAATTTTTACAAGCAAAAAATTGATAGGAAGAAAACAGCAGTGTCCTAAGATATGAATCTTCATTGAATTATGTGTTGTATTAAGTGTCCGTACAGACAGTAATGACTAAAATATCAAATTTTGTCCTTGTTGGGTTGATATTGGTCCTTTAACTTGTGAGGTATGTTAGGATACTTAAACTTGTTACAAACATGCAAAAATCTGATTTTTGATGATTTTTTTAATTCTCTGGTTGAGCAAATCACTGATAGTGCCTTTAAGTGACATCTGGGTATTAATGCTTTAGCTCAGAAGTAGGTGTGTCATCAGAAGGTTTCAATGCCATCTATGCAGTCACATTGGAACGAGACCATGAGAACCATTACTGCTTGCCTTCGTCCCACTCCATCCGAGTTTCTACCAGTGCTTTCAGACACATAAACTGGTGAACAAAGCTCTGTTGGACAACAAGCACCTGTTGCATAATACTGTCAAAGAATCACACTAGCTCGGCAGACAGAGACTGCGCTCTCGTCAACCTTTCTGTCGGCACGCTGCTAAACTCTCCAGCTCTCCATTCAACATTCTACAGACATGGAACATTATATTGCCTAGTTAGATACTCCAAGACCAAACCAATTCACTATCACACCCATGACAGAACTTCCTCCTGGTAGCAACCTTCCACATAAAGAATGGGTCACCTTGAACAGGATTTGCGGTTGTTTCAACAGCAATATGTACCGATGGGGGCTGCGAGCATCTTCAGCCTGCCAATGTGGCTCTCCCATCACAGACTGCAGATCACATTCTTAATGTGTGCTGTACCTTTCGTCCACTGGTGGATATAGACTTCTCAAACCCCAACCAGTCAACAGTGAGCTGGATCCACAAACTTCAATGCATTTAGCTGCTGCCTCATATGCAAGAAGAAGAACATTGTAAGATTTGTACATCATCCAGTCATTTTGTGATATTTAAAAACAGTTCTGCAGTGTGAGTTTTTGTACAATTTGTAGACAAAACTGGGTTAAAAGATGTGCTTTCGTGCTAGTTTAGTAGTATGATGCTAACAGAATTCAGTGAATCTTGTGCAAACATTGGGTGTGTATTGTAGATGACATGCATCGGTTATCGATCTTGCATAGTGCCAGCTGCAGATTGCATGTAACTTTGTCTTATGCACCTCAGTAACAACGTACCTTCTGTCCTGCCTGAATCTTACAAAAATAAGCCCTTTTATAGTTCCTACTGCGCATGTCTGTCTTTTTGGTGTACTTCCAGTGCATGGCAATCCCTGTACAACTTGAATGACGTCCCCTTCATGGGTTGATCATTGTCTGCAAATGCACTGCTGCTATGTCACTATGTTTGTGAAGAACCACTTGCAAGCTTGTGCTGGGAATTATAGAAATGCTGGTATGGTTTACAGTTGCATATTTGCTCAAATTTGAGTTATTCACCAACTAATCGTCTGCTCTGACCTGGCCAATGCACTTTCCATTTCTCATCCTGAACCAGAAGTACCACTTACCACCCGACTGCACATGCGATGTCTGAACTCGAAAAGGGCTTATTGGTAGCTCAAAAAATGTTGCTTTCTTGACACTTAGTTAACATTGATTCCATGGCAATCTACAAAAATCTTTGCCTTGTTTTGTTGTATAACTTTTCTTGGTTCCATTTATTTTTTAATGCAGAGAGTAAAAGACATTATAGCCAATTACCCAGAAGGTCACAAAGCAGCTGCAGTCATCCCTGTACTGGACCTAGCCCAGAGACAACATGGTTGGGTACCCCTGAGTGCAATGAATAAAGTAGCCGAGATACTAGACATGCCACAGATGAGAGTCTATGAGGTGGCTACATTCTATACGATGTTTAACAGGTAAGTTATTTTTTAGTTGTGTATGTTGGATCCAATGCTATACTCCCATTTCCCTACCTCTGTTCAGTGACGTCAGAGCGAGATTTGATGGTAGCACCAATAAACCGTGCGTGCTGGCTTAAAGCGATGGCATTTTAATATCCGCGCACCAAGACGGCATATCTTGATGCATGTGTAAAAGTTGCGTCAATGTTATGACATCACTGCACAGAGGTAGAGAAATGGACTGTAGATGAACCAAGCCATACATACACAGCAAGATTCCTACTCACGGTGTAACCCAGAGCTTAGGCTACTGCATGTGTACTCTTAGCTCTACTCCAAAGGTACCCCCTTGATGCATTATTGATGCAGTACCTACAACTAAGTACTTGCCAAGTACACAAGCCACTGGGTGGATAGCAGCTATGTTTACTTAGTAGTACCCATCCTATAGTGTACTCTGCAGTTGCCTGCTAGGTGACTGACAGGTACCCATGTAAGCCACCAGTAGTGGAGTACCTCTGCAGCTATTCCTCAGGAGTACCTTCACAGGTACTCCCCTACCCGCTGCCTAGTGGGCAGCACTTTGGACCGTAGAGGGCGCCAAACATTCCATTGTTGTTTATGGCTTTCTGATCATTTTCAAGCTTAGCAACATCTATATTTGAGTTGAGCATCACCAAAAACCCCTATATATGACATTTTGTGTAAAACGTGTAACATATGTGACCAAAATGTTAAATAATGGATAAAATTACTAAAATAATCACACACAGCTCAAAGCTCATTTGCATGGGAGTACCCACGCAGGTACTCCGGCATGGGGTGACAAGTGGTTAAGCTACTGCATGTGTACCTAGGTGGATGATTACCCCCACTTTTGCGGCCGACGATGTGGTACCCATGCAGGTGGGTGCTCCGCGGCTACTTAACAGGTACTTCAAAGGTACTCCCATGAAGAAATTGGTTGTGTATACAACAGGACTTGTTGCTGCTGGATGCAATGAATAAAGTGGACAAAATGTTAGATATTTCAGGGGGCAACATATTTCTTCTTTGCAAGGGACGCCTGTGCCTTTCTAAAATTATTGGGACATACCCCATGTCCTGTTGGTCCTGGTTCCGACGTGTATGGACGAGGCTACATTCTACAGGTAAGTTGTTGTGCACGCATAGGTTAGATCCAATGCTGATCTATCCCAAAGAGAACATGATTTGTTACGGCTAAGTGCAATGAATGAAGTGACCAAAATGCTTTAGACGAGAGTCTATGGTCGTGGCTACATTCTACAGGTAAGTTATTGTGCATGGATAGGTTACATCGGGAAGTCATACACGTAACCAAACTTTACTTGACATGACAAAACAAGCAATCTAGCGAAAGTTAAAAAAATTATTTTTGGTTAGGTTTTGTCCAAACCTAACTAAAAATAGTGTTTCCACTTTTGCTATCTTGGTTGTTTTGTCATGTGAGGCAAATAAAGTTCAGTCACGTGTGTGGCATCCTAAAGAATGGCCCATTCATGACTTGTTACGGCTGAGTGCAATGAATGAAGTCACCACTATATTAGATATGCCCAGATGGGTGTCGTTGAGGTGGTTATATTCTATACTATTAGTTATTAGTCGAGGTTGGGACTGTTATGGATTATATCTAGTCAAGGACTCTCTATTAGATAGGGTACAACCAGGGTTCCCGCTTAGTAGGATTTTGGTGTCAAATGACAGGCAGAATTTTCACTGGACACGATAAATTCAGATAGAGTAACAAAATAAGGTCCACTTGGACCCCATAATTATAAGCCTCTGAAAGGCAAATTTGTTCAAAACCTATATTTTTCCAAACCTCAAAAGCAAAATTTATAGACATAATATTTTTGCTAAATGCAGCATTCAAAATAGTGCTTATTGTAGGAAAACCAAATTCACAATATTGCAATGGCTATTTACTATTTGTATTGTCTGACAGAAAACCAACTTGTTAACATTAAAATAAGGAAATGTGATACCTCAAAAGTTTCACCAAATAGCACAATAGAAATCAGGAAATCTTACGCACCATGTATTTGGAAACTGATAAGTCCTGATTAGTAGTACTACGTACAATTAGGAAGGCTGGTCTCGGGACCACAAAATATTCCACTGGACCAGATAATTCTGAACATTTGGAAATTATGGGGTCCAGTGGACTTCAAGTTAAAAACCTAAGTGGGAACCCTGGGTACAACCCTTGCCTAATAATCCGAGACTATAGTTCATCCATATCAGCCCAAAACTGAGCCTAAAACGAATTTATCATACCACTAAAATTCCAAATAAAAACACAAATATAGGGGAGTTTCCGTAGCCTGACCCATATGATACGCTTTTTTCTAACACATTTATGAATTCGGAAACCGTAACGGAATAAACCTGTGCTTTATTCCGTGAGGGGTTTCCGAATTCATAAGTGTGTCAGATGGGTCAGGTTACGGAAACTCCCCAAATATAGGCTTATTAATTAAAGATAAAAATCAAAAGTTAAATTCATAAAAAAGCCGTAAAATGAGCCTTTTCCATGAAGAGATTATTGCACTGTGTTCAAAGAGTACAAGGTTGCTGAATTTACAGTGACTTACACCAATGTGAATAAACGCCAATCAAAATGACCTTTTTTTGATTCTCAAACATAAATTTGGCTTAATCTAGCGATTGTTGATATCTTTCATACCAGTGTGATGGAAATCTTTTTCGAACTCAGTTGCATAATATTGACAATTGGCCCAAGCTAAGGTTGTGATTATGTTAATCTGAGCCAGTGAGTCATGATTTTGTTTCTGTGAAACTTCTTGTGCAAGCAAATTTCTTTACTAACCTAATATCAGCGTCAAGACGTGATCAGAGGGTATGATATGGGAAATGTCAGTAAATTAACTTGCTTGTTCAATCAAGACACAGGAAACTAATTGATGGTATGATAAAATGTTTATCACAGGTAAAATGTTTGTGATGTACATTTGTTAGATCCAATAATGAACTTACTCTGAGACATCACAACTTGCTACAATTGTTTTGCAGGTGAGTTATTTGTGATATGCATTTGTCAGATTTAATAATGGACTTGTTACTGTTGAGTGGATGAATGCCAGGTAAGTTCTTCATGGTGTGTATCAGTTAGATCTGAGGTTGTCTTCTTTGGAGAGCTTTGCCTTGGCAAGCGCAACAGGGAGCCCCACACAAGTGCTTCAAAGACCAACTGAAGCACCAAGCTCAGTGCAGCTGGCATCCCAGTGAATGACTGGCAGAACACCAAGTTCTTCTTATATGATCTTTTGAGCCGAAGAACCATCCATCACATTAGTTAGATCCAATAGTGAATCACCTGAGATATCATAACTTGCTATCACTAAGTGCCATGAGAGAAGAGGCCAAAATAATAGATATGTATTAATTAAGATTCAACAACCCACCGTATCTCCTTGTACAGGAGCGTACCGTTGTTGATTCATTATCAACCCACAGTTGATATGCAAATTAGCGCGTCACGCCCGGGGCAGTGTTCACGGAAGTGCATTTACTCGGTACGCTTAAGTCGACGCACTGTTCGTCACGTTTAGAACTAGGAGTACGCGCAAGGACACCAGGTGCAAATTGCAAAACAAACAAACCAAAACTATCGTTTTGCTTTAGATTTTGCTAAAATATTACTAGGAAAGATTTCTGTCGAACTGGGAAACATTTTCGTTTATGAGTGAGAATAATTATGTTCCTTTATATACGATATTAATAAGTTTTCATAAGGATTTTCGTTGTTTTCATAAGGATTTAAAGTTGTTTTCTGTTTTCCTTAAGTTGTTTTCATAAGGATTTAGCCGCTCAGGCGGCTGAAGCCGCCCTCGCGGGATAAAAATCCCGGATAAAAATACGCGGATGCATGGATGCATCGTTGTTGATTTGTGATGAACCACTCTGTAACATGTTTGAATCCCATTCAATCAGGTGGATACAATCTAAACAATTTTCAGCTGATAAGTTTTGTGTGATGTACATTTGTCAGATTTTAATAATGGGACTTGCGTAGAAATATCTACTTGCTGGCTGTATAACAGGTAAGTTTCTTTATTATAATAAGAAAAGTAGTAAATGCGTTGAATATGTCACAGATGTGGGGATCTCTGAGAAAGCTCTACATTCTACTCGGGCAATTTTTAACTGCTTACCAAGGTTTTATACTGGACATAATCCAGGCACAAGTGTGGTTACTTCAAAGTACACCATGAGTGTCATTCTACAATATGGTCATATTCCATACAATATTTAACAGTAGGTGCACTTCCATTGTACACAGCAGGGGCATATAACAGGGGTCCGTGCTCGGGTTGTTAGGGCGGGGCAAGCTCTGTATCAATTTGGCCCGGTGCAAATACCCACTTTTCAAAGGACATCACCGAATAAGGAGAGAAGGAGGCCCTGTATAATCATAATAGTTATATTTCACCATCAATTTTGAGTTGGTGTTTGACAACTACTTTATCATGTACGCAAGGTGTTTTTTATCCCCAAAATACACTTGTATCAAGAAAAAATGAGAAAAGTCTGAGAAACTTCAGGGGCATGCTCTCTGGAAAAAGCAAAGCTTAGAGAATGCCTCCATTTCAATAACCATTTATTACTTATGTGAAGAAACAGGAAGTTGTTGCATAGCTGCCCTTTGTCATGGAGCTTGTAAGTGACGCCTATAACAGATAGACCTTTTGTCCTTCATAAGCTACAAAGAGGCTACATGAGGCAGCCCTTTATAACAATACCTATTAGTGTATGCTGCTAAGATTTGGTTATATAACCGTCTTCACACCAAGCAGACTCTGGAATACAACACAATGGCCCATGACCGTGCTATTTATAACATGAGCAAGTTAACAAGACTAATAGAAATTACAATTACAATTCCCATGGTGCAGTTCAATAGCTTTCATTCACCATTGTATTGGTCAAATACATCCCCTGTATTTTAGTATGATCCCGGAGTATGATTTATGATACCTAGGACATGCATGGTCAGCTGTTGTTCACATGTGCGCATCCAAGGCTTCTGAACAGAGCCCTTGGTAGATTAGCATGCCTTACCACATAGTGATGGGTATGGTTTGTATGTAAAAAAGTTCGTTGTTGTTTTTGGCAATTCCATTTAGTGTTCCAGCCCCCCAAAAAACAAAAATGCAAAAGTGAGGTCTTTCCACCCCAAGAACCAGAACAGCACTCACATATATGTTGCTAAATAATATAGCGCACATCCTTGCAACGCGGCATTGTGGTTCTTGGGGGGAAAGGGTTCAAATATGGAAATTTTAATTACCCATTGAAGCCTGTATTATAACTTTAAATAAAACCGACTTTTGGGGAATTCATGTAAAGTGGGATTTTTTGAAAACCAGCAAAAGGTAAACTTTGAGCATGTCGCTTTATTATGCAAAACGTTTCAAGTTCATCCGTTCTCATAAAAACTATAGAGGGCGTCGTTCATTCCTTATCCGGCGATGTCCTTGGCCATCGATGGCCATGAAAATCTGAAGAAAGCACTTGCATTAGCAAACAACACACGCATTCAACTTAGCTCCTTCTTTTTCTACTTCCTCTTCCACCTTTCTTTGCCTTACCCTAACTCCTTCCCTCTCTTTCAGTGGCGTAACAGGCCTGCCCGCTCTGAGGGGGCAAATTTCCCAGTTTTGGAAAATTTTCCCTCTTAGGGGGGGTCAAAAGGCCAATTTTTCCCGGTCAGAGGGCTAAAAAACGGCTGATTTAGCATGATTTTTGCAAATTTTTTCCCGGCCAAAGTCGTCAGGGGGGAAACCTGCCCCCCTGCCCCCCCGCCTGTTACGCCACTGCTCTCTTTTCCTTCCTCCCGTTCTGGCTTTCTTTCCCGGTAAGACCCGTGGGGGAGGAAGGGGGCAAATGTGCACTTTCAACAAAGGCTCTTCAAATCCTAATTATAGGACATATTCTTGTATCGAACAAAAGAATTCTGCACTTCTTGTAGAAGAATACACATTGTGTTTGACACTATTGTTGGGATGACAAAACCTTGTATCTCAAATTGGGTTAAATTGAGAAATGGGCCTAAACATGGTTTCATTGTGTACATCTTTAGATAACAATCTAAGTGCTGATAGGAGCTGCGCTACGGTTGTGCCCTAGTTGAAGCGAAATGATTCTGATGATTTCCTAGTGACAGCGTAATAATTATCGGACCTGGAGCCTGCCAGCTCAGGCCGTGAGGAAAAAACATCTTCACCCGCATCTGTGACTATCGGAACTTCGGTCACAACGCCCCGACACTTGTCACGTCAATTAGTAGTAGTAGATAACACAATTGGTCGTGGTCCTTCCTGGAGATATTCACTGTAGATAAAGCTACAAGTTTATTATTGTAGATAAACCAAAAAGGCTTGACAAGATCATAATCATGACCTATGGGCTACAAGAAAACACTATACCCCAATTTGGGCAAAAAAGTACATTTTGATCCATTTCATATTCTATCTCATTCGTCTTTGATATGATTCAAAATAATTTCTTGATTTTTATCCCCCATGGCTCTTTAGTAGAAGGGGGATTTTGTCATAGCAAAATTGGTTTTTGTCTTTGTCTGTTCATCTATCTCCATCTGTAACTGCCAGACCCCAGATCTGATCTAGACAACACTAGGACCACAGAATCTTAGTTTCTACTGCTACGTGCACTGTGACAGACACAACGACTTATATAAGATAGACAAGCGCATTCTCCACAAACGGCGTAACCAAAATCGAGGTGCCCAAAAGTATTATAATGAGCATACGCACTTCATTATCATAGTTTGAGCACCACCATATTTGGTTTACATATCATCGTATTTGGAAAGTCCTTATGCATATTTATGAGACACGCGGTATTTTAGGTTCGTCACACTTTGCGAGTGAAAACAACAATAACAACTGATGCCACATGCTATCACTCGGACTCAAATATCTCTTTTCCTAAGCAAAATTAACAGGGGTCATCTGGAGACTTTTTGTGCATTAGGAATGCAGGAATCTTTTTAGAGGCATGGTTTCTTCCATCGATTGGTTTTCGCATAATTATTACAGAAAAAGTGGCCAATCAGACAATGGAACTCTGGGGAAATGCAACACTGATAACATAACGCGTGACAGATTTGTAGGTGCGTGTGCTTGTGCAGTAACAGCGAGACGCGCGGCTGGTTGTGCAACAAGAAGGATGGCACGTGAGGTGTGAGAGAAATCGGTTACGTTGCTGGCCTATTCAATAACACAAGCGTTTGCCCTCTTGGTTTATATTCTAGCTCTATGGACAGACAGGTCTGTAGGTCAAAGGTCATACTTTGTGGATTTTGTATTTCTACGCTCTTATTCCCCAGAAAACATACTAACTCTTGCTTACAAATTTTCCACTCTTGTTCCCCAGGAATACTGTGCAAAGTCTCTCTTAACATTCTCACTCTTTTTCAAAATAACTGCAAAGGTGAACTTCTACCAGATCCCAATGTCCAAATTTGATGAAACTTGGTGTGTGGGTAGTGGTGAATGCAAGTCATATCCATGCATCATCATTATTTATGCATATTAATGAGCTCATTTCCATATTTGCTCCCCACTGGGGGTTTTTGCAAGTTTTAACTTGCAGTATTTTTTGTATTTTATCTTTCTAGAAAACCTGTAGGCAAATACCATGTACAGATCTGTACTACAACACCTTGTATGTTGAGAGACTCCGACTCCATTAAGGACACTATCATCAGGAAATTAGGTGGGTATGATGCAGATAGATGTAATCATACAAGGGTTGTTTCTAATTAGCTGTGCCAGTGCTAATCAGTTGTAAGAATGAATGTCAATACATAGTGTCAATTCCGCTTGCCGCTCAGTGCCATGCCGCTTGTGTACACCGCTATCATTTCAAAGTATTCATGTAAGTGGCCAGGATCCCACACCCATGGGGGTGCAGATCCCAGGGATCATCCAAACCACAATGGCAGGGATCCAGGGGGCTGCTTAAGGTCTCTGGTGGCAGGATCCAGGGGCAAAGCCTCGGTAGGGGTCCAGGGGGTGAAGTCCCCAGAAAAGTATGCACCTTTTTGCTATTTGAGTCTTATTTCAATGCACTTCTTTTTTTGCCGTTTTTTTAGACCCACCAGGGTGCATACACTCCTTCCACACCCCCTGGCTACGCATAGGATATTTTTTATAAGGTTGCAGTGGCAGACAACCAAAATTATACCATACATCATGAGCGACACCGCTCCAGAGTTGACTTCAAGTCAATTCGATGTGATCTGTCGTGACAGGGAGATCGATTTAGCTCCTTGGTCACCGCTAGCATTTCTGACCTGATTGCGTAGCGATGTAAATTTCGTCATCAAAGCGGCAAGTGGCATGACACTATATGTAATGGCCATAAGAAATAATTTGATTAGTGACCTTATAATTATACTTGATTCCACTGTTGTGTGGAATAGCTTTCATTTATGTAAAGGTATTGAAAGAACAACAGGAAGGCTAATATTTGCTCAAGGTCAGCTTTGTTGTATGGTTGAGAAGAAATCAACGATTACAATTATAACCCTTTGTTACCTATTCTTACACAACTGTGAAAATGTAAGCAATTTCATTGGCTGATGCCCGGGTTCAATTCGACAATTGAACCCAGGTAGTACGCGCTGCGTATTGACGTTATTTGGAGGTTGAAGCGCTCGCGTCATACCACGTTTTTCTATGTTCGTGCTTGCCTGTCAACGTTGCGTCTCGTATAATCGTTGCGTTCAACAGGTTGTGTTCGATTGTTGTCACTGGGTGGTGGCAGTCCTTTCTTGTTGGATTTAAGCCATAAAGTATTGCGAAATTGGGTTAAAGATGACCTTAAATTATAAAGCTGTTTAAGAATGAGAATAAAGGTATGATTATTAGAACCGGCATTCTCTTTACGACAAATTGAAACCGGCGACACCATTATTTTTGCGTGGAAGAACTCGGCCTCCGGTCTCGTTCTTCCACTTAAAATAATGGTATAATCATACCATTATTCTCTAATTTGAAATAATGGTTGAGGTCCAATGACCTTTGGCACCTACCCAAAAGTTAAATGTTGATGGAATCTAGTATAGGAAGTATCAGGCATGTAGAGTTTCTCTTTTCTGGTGAATTTGTCTTTTGATTTTTTTTCTGCACAAAAGTATTGGAACTTTTTGAAGTTATGATTTTTTGTGGGCTGCCAGCTATGCTGAAGAACCATTTAGTGTTCAGTTGCCATGCTGAATATATGGACGGATGTTGCGATGTTAATCATCAACCAAAAGGTCAATCTTAAAGGTAAAACTGGTGGCCCACGGCATTATATTCTATGAATATAGAGAGCGCAAAAGCCAAGAATGGGAAAATTCTAGTTTTCAGGTTGTAAGTTTTCTCTTTTTTTTGTGTATATAGAGTCTGTCAAAATTTCTGAAACAAGTGCATTGGGTGCATCTTGTATAGAAATTGATTGGCTTGTACCAATTTCTGATGTGTATGGACTTATTCTTTGGTTGTTCCAAATAATCCTCATGCAAATTTGGGTTTACATCAGGTAGCCAGAAATTTGTTTCAGAACTGCTGGATAACTACAGGCACTTACACGTAAGTTCACCTCGAAGTATGCAACATTGAGGTCAGCACCAATAGGGACTTCTTCGGCCATGGTGGCTTGAGTTTATTGGCTACATGATTATGCAACTCATTTCTGAATGAATGAGATATATTCTGCTGATCAGTAACAGTGCTGATATATGTTTAAGGTGCCGTGGTCCCATCCAATATTTTGAGTTGGGGATGCCGGGTGTGTTTTTGAGCTCATTCTTATTTAGGATTGTGTAATTTTTGCTTTTATCGAATAATTTGTTCAAAAATAAACAAAATAACAAAATTCTTTATTTTTCATTTAATTAATTGCACCCTTCTTCAGAGATGCCAATCTTCCGTTTTTAATCGGAAATCCGATTTTTGTGTCGCCTGGCCCTAAGGCAGAAGACACATAGGGAATCACTTTGTCCACTGTAGTTGTCTGTTGTTGATGATGGTATGTGTTGATGTCTGTGATGTATGTTGTTGAAAAAGGGTTAACATTGGCATGGTTATATCCACATCTTGATGGATTTAAACCAAACTGGGTCACAGTGCAACATGGCATCCCCCACTTGTTGATGAGATCAGAGGTCATCCACATGCCCCCCCAGGTCAAAGGTTATGTTGAGGTCAAGTTGTTAAATAGGCAGAAAATGTAAAATGACCTCCCACTGAAAAGTTGAAGTTCAATTGGAACCAAAATTGAATATAGGCCCTGCACCATGGGATCCCTCATTTGTTGATGAGGGTCAAAGGTCAAATGCCAAGGTCAATGGTCAGTGAGGTCAAGTTGTAAAATAGGCTGAAAATGTAAAACATTGACCTCATATGAAAAGTTGAAGTTCAATTGGAACAAACTTCAATCATAGGTGCACCATGGGATCCCTATTTTGTGTGAGGTCAAAGGTCACATGCACAAAACCAAATTCAAAGAAAAAAATAAAAAACTTAAAAAAAGCAAAAAATGTAAAATTTTTTTGG
>JAMKCH010087200.1:19267-76485 GCA_023653785.1 Ophioderma brevispina | reverse complement strand
ACAGAGGCAAATTGTGCCTGGGTGCAAGATTGCTAATTATAGATCTGTTTATGAGGCCAGTATCATATGACGATTCTTACTATGGCTGGAATGCAGATGGTGTTTTGAATATATTGCATGGCTATTAGCTGATCTTTTATTAAATAGGTTAAAAAAATTTTGTTACTGTTGGCGATTTTGAACTGTAAGTTTAAGAAATATATTAAAATACTATTCCCAATATTGACTAAAAATATCAGTGAAAATTTCACTATTCTTAGAAAACATTATGTGAAAAACTGTAGTCATGAGAAAAATTCCAAGGTGCCAAAATGACCACAGCACTCTCCAAAGTCAGACTGGACTTTAAAAATAAATTAAGTAAGGTCAAAGTTATTTCATTTATAGAAATTTGTTGCAATATTATGAGAGGGCTTATAAGTTTCAATATCAATGCTACAAATGAAATCCTTACATTTGTTTATCCCCGCAAAAAAAAGGCACAGAATTATAGCTAGCGTAATAAATAACCAGTGCTAGTAAAATAATTTTCAACCAAAATCCTATTTGAACAAGACAACTTAACCCTAACGCCACATCCGAAGTGAAAGGATACCCAATCAAGTGCCGCTATTGCTGTAATTGCCGTCGGGATGTCAAGAAACTATTTTTGCTGCAATGCCTTCAAATTGCACTTCGGCCAATCCCGCTTTACCCTGAGATGCCAAAACAATGCTTTCTATTGCTTTGAGATGTCGCCCGCACAATAAACACTTAGTTCGGTCGCCATTTTGATCAACCATGCACCACCTTCCAGAAGTCCCACAGGGTCCCTGATTGCCGATTTTTCTGCGGAAAACCAATCGATGAAAGAAACCCATGCATCTAAAAAGATTCCTGCAATCCTAATGCACAAAGTCTCCAGATGACCCCGTTAATTTTGCTTAGAAAAAGAGATATTTGAGTCGAGTGATAGCATGTGGCATCAGTTGTTGGTATTAGTTTTCACTCACTAAGTGTGGCGAACGTACAATACTATTGGTTCATAATAATGCAAAGACTTTCCAAATACGACGATACGTAAACCCAGAATATGGTGGTGCCCCAAAAATATGATAATGATGTGCGTGTGCTCATATAATACTTTTGGCACCTCGATTTGGTTACGCCGTTTGTGGATAATGCGCTTGTCTATCTTTATAAAGTTGTGTGGAATACTCTAACCCTAAGGCCAAAAAGAATAAAGAATTTGTTAAATGTAGACTTCGCAGAGGGGTACATATGGAACTCTTGCCTTGATTTCAATTGACTTGGAACACTCTTGCAGAAGACAGTTGACGTCTTCCCCGCAGAAGGAGAAAAGACCTATTGCTACCTATTGCATTTTGAGACTAAAAAGCTTTTTCCAACGTTTTTGCGCTATGTGGAAAACGGCTTACCGCAATGCCAATGCAGGCAAAGCACTGAATGCATGGTAATTGCACCTGGACGTCAGGAGCACCTCTATGTTGCTCCTATAGCACTTCGGCTGTTTTAGGGCTGACTACCCACGTAACCTGTGAGGGTTATAAAAAAATTACTATGCAGAAAAGCATGTGGAAGAAAGCAAAATGATATTAAATAAAGAAAAAATGATAACTGTTGAAACATGTTAGTATGTTATTATTGTGAGACATGCAGCTCAGTCAATTGTACTTCGGGTGAGGAAGGAACTGTGACCCTATCAGCTCTCAATGTTATGGTCCCCCCGGCAAATTCATGCTCAGTATGTTTCTACTGCAGGTCGTAACCAATTAAGTATAGATTATTGTAAGCGGGGAGGGAACAAAAAGGAAGCCATAGCGAAACTTTGTGACCGTCTTGTTCTACTGAAGGCTGTCACCCGGCGTGAGTGGCTGTTTTCTGGTTATTTACCAAAAATCAATGCCCAGTAGAAACATACAGAATTATGTGTCCCAAATTCATGGCACCAATTCCTATGCCAAAATTGTTTTAAGAGAGGGGTCCCATGTGGATTCCCATGTATGCACCAACGGAACTGCCAGGAAGATGTTTGCGTACTTAGTGTAATACATTGATGGACTTCGTCCTTGCTTTTTTTATGAGGTTGTAAAACCAGAATAAGAATATATAAATGTGGTTTTGGGCCTTGGTTAAGTACACCTGATTTGAATTGATTTAATCTTGATGAGAAATTTTAAGACGTGTGATTCAGCAATTGGCACACAATCATACGGTTTACGTTAATAAAGGCATTATTTTTAGATTTGCATGAATCACCATTTATACAATACAAGATAAGATCGCCCAACAATCTATTGGTATTGTTGTTGTTTGCTGTATCCCACAAGTCATGGTAATTGAGATAGACTTCAAATGCCCAAAATAAAATGGTCAGGTTTATTTTGAACTTGGTACCCCGCGTGCACGTCGGTCAAGATCAAGCTATCTTCTCTTAATTTCATGAGTGTTAAAAAACAGAGTGAATTTTTTTAAAATTTTGTCATTGTTCATTAAAAGATTCAACCAAACACTGTGCAATATATCTCCATGTATGAAAATTTCACAAAACTTTTGACGTTCATAGATTACCGTACGAGGGGTAGTGCTCACAATTTTTCATTGTGCCAAAAGTGAAACGTTTGCTGATTCCAGTTCTTTTTCAGTGCAATTAGGGCGTGGAATTCACTCCCTGCAAACATTAAAGTATATTGGCAACATTTCAGGCTTTAAAAGGGCAATCCGCAGGTTTTCTCCAATGAGTCCAGATTGATAGGCCGCGGTGTGCTATATTTGTCATGTTTTTTATATTTTTCAAAACTGTTTAACAATGTTATATCTTGGTGATATTTTGCTATATTTTTAAGGACCTCATTGGAAATAAGCCTGAAAAATACGGATTTCATGAGTTATCCTGGTTTTATAATCAAACTGTATGTTTTGTGTTGTGGTAATTATCTATATGGATCCTAAGTGCAAATTATTTTATGTGTGTGTTTTTAGATATGTATAATTATTATTGTTATGTTTGAATTAGAAAAAAAAAACACACCAATAAAATTCAATCAATCAAGCAATCAGGAACCACAAGCCATTAGATACCATATTGGTATATGGTAACATAAAATCAGAGTATTTAGAATATTGGTAAGGGAATGAGATAGATGTGTGGAAGCTAAATCCAATAGCAACAATATTATGCAGTGAGCTTATAGGGTGAGTAAGAGCACTTAATCTAAGAATATCGCATCTATCAATTAATCTTTCTTAAATGATCTGAAAAGTAAAATTCAACAGTTAATTTAAAACAACTTGTGCATCCAAACATAGTAACAGCAAACAATCTCATCTCTACCTGAAAGATCTGACATTCCCAACAGCTACAGAAAGAAAAAAAAAAATTGTTGCGCAACGTGACGATGACTCTTACTTAAGCGAATGAAACATGGTTTGTGACTGGTCATACCCAGTCATCAAAACAAGGCCTGTGGCGCAACCGTTAAAAACTGCAATTACGAATGCCCCTAGAATAATATCTCAACACATTTCAAACCCCACCAAGGGCCTCAAGCTGTGGAATAATTTTGAAGAGGTATGTCGCTGTAGTTTAATAAAAGCTCTTTCCAATATCATACTCGCTGGGGTGCTTATTATTATGTGGCAGTGATAATTGATGATCTGAGTGCGGATATAATGAGCTGTTAAAAGAAAAAAGAAGAAATTAGTAGTGTGAGACAATTTTGGGCATTTTTTATTAATTATAAATCACATTAACATCTTTATGACAGAAAGATAAGGTAAATGGGAAATGGGGGGTGGGTATTTGGGTAAGATTACGAAACTGGGACAAAGAGATAATGGCATCAGCTATGGTTAGAGTAAGCTGATTTTAAAGATTGGGATGGGGATAATCAGGAACCACTAGTAAAAGGTACTACTTCCTGAAACATGATGGCCCATAGTGGCAGCAACCAATCGGTGGTGCGGTGAGTCCAGAGGAAAAGAAGAAAAGGGTAAAAAAAAAAGGAAGGACTGGAATGTCTTGACGTAATTCTTGTGCTTTGGCAAAGGAAACAAGGAGGTTTAAAGAACAACTTGAGACATACATTTAAGCAGTGGCTTCATCACAGTATAATAATGTACATAGAACCAATGTAGCCCAATGGTAATAAACTGCTTGTTTCCGTTAGAATGACTGACACAATTTTTTCCTCTAGCGATAGTTTGACTCGGTGAAAATGGAACAGCGTTTGAGCACCATACAGTTCTATGATCAAGGTACACTCTCATCGGCGGTACTTGTTGTAGCATCATGGTGGAAATGATGTTCTCTTTCGTGCTGTGAATGGGGCATGTGGAAGAGGCTACGTTTGCAACATGCCAACCGGCAGCCGGCTGGCAGCAGCCATGATTTAATTCTGAATGGAGGTATTCTTTGGATTTTGTATTGAACTTAGGGTAAATAGGTGTTGCTTTGAATGTGTTAAATACCTTTCTTGTCATTTTTACTGAAATACTGTTGGTTGATGCAGTCTGACTAAGTGACACTCAGTTGCTCAACCCCTTCTGAATCATGTGATTACTATGGAATGTCCTTTGAAAAATTCAAGGGGAGGAAGCCCTACCAAACATATTTTTTCATATCTGTCGAAAATGAGTGTCAAGTCACTCCACTGCAATTTAATAATGATCAAATTAGAGATTGTACCATGTATACGATCAGTTCTAATGTTTTCATTTGATTATTAACTTGGTTGATAAAAGGGAACAGCAGCAAATACAAAATTTTAATCGTCAATGTCAATAAATGCTTCATGAACATTTGTACTGAAGTATCGATGTGATTCTCCAGAACCCAAGACAACCAAATCTCACAAAATCCCTAGCACTGAGTGAGAAAAATGCACTAAGTCCAGAGACTTGAAGTATGCTGTATGTGGTGTAGTGGACCTCCCCTACAAAGATACTTAATGAAAATTTTGATCAAAGGTATCTTGGGTCCACTAAGGTAAAAACTCCTTACAGGTGATAAAATCTAACTGACCGCAGCTGAACTTTGAAATGATCCTGATGACATTCTAAACATGTTGAAAATATTTTCGAGGGTCAAAGGTCATTTAAGCAGGTCAAAGGCGTCAAAATTTTCATAAATACTTGAATGAGCTGATGTTTTGACTGAAATGATCTTATGGACATGTCTAAAACATGTTGAAATATGTTAGAGCGTCAAAGTCTCATTAAGAGGTCAAAGGTAAATTTTCAAAATGCTCCGATTGAGCTGAAATTTGACTGAAAATGATTCCTGATGACATTCTAAACATGTTGAAAAAATGTAGAGGACAAAGGCATTAAGAGGTCAAAGGTCAAATTTCAAAATACTCCGAATGTTGCTGAGGGTTTGACTGAAATGATCCTTAATTTAAAATTTTAAAAAACATTGTTGAAAATATTTAGGGCAAGGTCATGAGAGGTCAAAGTTCCAAACTTCAAAATGCTCCGATTGAGATGACATGTGAAATGTCCTTATAACATTCTAAATGCCCAAATATTTTCTGAGATCAAAGGTCATTAGGGTCAAAGTCACTACCTCGGACTACTGTGTTCAGATCTGTCTCCAGAACTAGTTCTACCTCTTATGCCAACGGCTGGGACATATTGACCAAAATCGGTCAGAAGAACCACTGACCCAAGCTACATCAGGGTTGTACATAGTTTGACCTTTGACCTCTCGTAGGGGTCAATAGCGGTCAAAAACTAAAATCTTGGGAAGCCTACTTCTACAGATAAGGGGCGCTACTGCTGAAAAGTTCTGCATGAGCATCGTCTTTGGTCAGGTATACACTTGTACACAGAATTAATATCGGAAATCAGTAAATTCAAAATGTCGGCATTATCTAATTAATAGGCAAAATGCTATATCTCAAAATCGATAACCTTGGATATGTGATGTCGTGCAAAAGTTGCGGATATTTCGAGACGAATCATGGGACAGAATATTGGCCCCAGGGGGTCACGTGTAAGATATGCAAAAGCTAATTAATATGCACAAAGCATAACTCATCACCAAAGTAGATATTTGTCAAATGTGTTCACAAAACCACTGGGAAAGCTCTATTTCTTATGTGCACATATGGGGTCAAGGTCACAATGGGGTCATCTAGGGGTCAAATATAAAAGAAGCTTAATTGACCTACATATATATGGCCATCTTGTTAGGCATCAATGAAAAGTGAAACAGTGTCCACAGTCAACCCCGCTCTAGAGAGCCATCGGTTAAGGGTCAAAGGGCAATATGACTTCCATCATATGTAACGTGCATAGTCTCCTGAGTTGTCTATTCTCTTTATTCTCATTATGCTCTTTAATTCAAACACTGCCAAATTCTTGTAGGCTATTTATTATTGCCAAAGCCTGTATGGTTTACAGGTGCAATGTGCTGTTGGTAATCTGCATGCATAGATGCACGATGTTCGTCAGGAACTGATCGGATGGGCAGCTATTATCTTAAAGTAGTCTCTTTCCCAAGCAGCCAAACTTGAGAGCTATTAAAAGAAAAATTTGATAGAAATTTTGATTTCAAGAATATTTTATTGCCAAAATTATGTCTTTCCAAACAAATTTTGGTAAACATTTTATATGGTTTACTGATTTTTTGAAGGCAAAATGGTGGTTAAATGTCCGAGGTCATTCCTTTGATGGCAATTATATACCTGTCGTGGTCATGCGCATGTAATTTTTTGTGTTTTTTTTTTTTTTTTTTTGATGTAAACATTACTTGTGAGCAACCACAAATTCCAACTATACTGCAGCTGTCATCAGCCAGTTTTGAGACGTTTCATAATGATGTATAATTTATATTTTTTTGTTTAATGTATTAAGATATGAAAATAAACAACAGTACTTATAGCAGGCTCAGTATTTTATCACGAACTGGGAAGTTTCATTAAAAAATTACTCCACTGATGAGTAAAAAACCCTGCCCAACTGAAAAAAGGATCCTAAATTGCATAAAATTACCACCCAAGGGATGGGGAGAAATCACCTAACATCCCCTGTCAGTCCCCATTATATAGTGCATCCTTATTTATTTTACAAACATTTTATGGGAATTGTCCTAACCTGTTACACATATAAACAGCAATTATATTACCAAAATGCCCTAGCCCCACCGGAAGACGGCCATATAGGATGTTGTGGTGGCCGCACTGTCATCCTTTCGTTATTTTGTTTGGCGTCTCTGATGTCCACTGTGTGTTTACAATTGTAAATCTTATCAGTGGTGGTGTTTTTTGGGCTAGGGTAGCCTACGGGCTACCCGCTCTATTCGATTGGGTTTTGACCTCCTTTTCAAATACAGTGGTGACAGAAAAATATTCGTGCGTTTAATATCCTCTAAAAATGTACTGTAATAATATTTGAGTAATGTTGTGGCAATTTATACGTCATATGGATATGTACTCATAAGATCGGCCCACGAAACATGAACGTACCTTTCAAAAAGATATTTAAAAATGTTTAAAAAGAGTAGAAATACAAACGATCACCGTCCATACATGCTTACCGTCGTGACCTGATTGAAAAAAACACGACCGTGGTACACTAAAATAAAACACGAATATAGAGGGCGTACAGGCAACATGGGAGTGCGGCCCAAGAAATCACACTTTGACATGTCCATTGGCTAACACTTAAAAACGCAATATTGACTAAAAATTATGAATATTAATATGTTGTCAAGGAATATTTTGTATTTGGTATTTTACAGTTTTTGCTGGTTAACAGCGTCTTTTAAATCGTTATGAGTGCATTGAATTAATCGGATGCTTAAGGGGGATGGCCCGATATAAGGATATGAATTTTTGATCTTGATCGATCGGGCCCTTCACCCCACAACCCCATCTGTAAAGTTTCTCACCAATATTTCATCCAGTTGGCTGTGAGAACTAAAAAACGTGATTTTGTAAGTCCCCATAAGAGTACTGGTACAATTATATGGTCCTAAATACAAAAATGGGGCACATTTTCACTCATACTTCCAAACCAAATATCCCTTTTGCCCTAACTATTTCACAGGGTCAATGATAAAAATACGGGTGAAATGACAGGATGAAGATGTCAATGAAGTAACAAATGTTCTGAGTTTGTACATATGATTAGAATAGTGCAATGGCGTGGATGAACTTTTTGAAAACAAATTTTGAAAAATTTTGGGTCCGTCGTATGCAAACATATCCGGAATTGCTTCTTCCATTTCTGCTGGTGAGTCTTCATGGTCAATCTTTTGGTGGGTAAGTATAGCGTTGATGTTGTTTCCCCGACTAGGTGATCGTGATGTCTATAGTATTTGATTGGTCCCCATCTTTCCCTTTAAAACCGTAAATGTAAGAGGTATATGAAGCCCCTATCATCTGTGGAGATATTTCCGTCAAGTATGCCTCGTCTAAATATGTGCAAAATCACATAAGTCCACTTGCAAAAACTCCCACAAAATGTATCTTATTTATCCTCTCCCTACCTTTACATGGATATTGTCCTCTTGACTCGCCTTTCCTTTTTAAAGGAATTTTTTTATTTCTTACTATGGCCAGCAACCAGCATCGCTCATTTACAGAGCTTGCAATTTCTGACGTGCATGGAAATTTGTTTACTTGTATGACCCAATGTCTGAAAAGGCTACTCGATGGGTGGGGGTCAGTTGAATAGTATTTTTAGAATTCAAAATGTTGGAGTCTGTGCTGGGCAGCGAGTAATGCACTCTTATCTAGTTGCATTTCTTTGCACGACTGTATGTTTGTTTTTTGTATTTTATGTTATACCCTACGGAATCGATGGCAATACCTGTCCTGTATGTGCTGTCCTTCTACTCAACCGTACTCTGCCTTGCCCCTTCTGTTATTGTTTTCAGCTCTACTCTTCAAGTCACCAACCAATTAAGCACCACTAAAAATTTTTTGCACCAAATTTACCAACTAATTTTTTTTTTTGTCATAATTCACGAGAGCTCTAGGCATACAGTCGACAATTAAACTGGAAGGCGCTTCATGTACTCGTAACATACAATACACTAGAACATACAAAATCCAGTTTTATGGCTGCTTGCCAATTTGGTACCAGTAAAGTAGACCAACATTTGTCACACGAGCCAATCAAGCAGGCTGAAAATGATTTTGAATAAATGTTAATTTCTGGCAGCTGGTTATTAAACATTTCTCTATACCGGATTTTGACCAAAGATCAAGTGTTACGTATGCACAGGAGCAGAAATCACTCGCAGCGACTGGAAGTATATCATGGGCTTTAGTTGCATCAAATTGGAGTGCATAAGAGAGTAGTTTAGACATTTAAAAAAGGAAATTGCATATTGGATTTGGCAATATCTCCTAAATCACTTCTCGTGACTTCCGACAGATTTTTTTCTTGATTACATCAAGTGAGATAAAAGTGATTCATTGTCCAGTAGCCAGTACATAAGTACCCTATAAATGGCCAGCTGCACAGAACAATAGCATTCCAAAATGACACATGACTGCTCTCTCGCTGATACACATACACCGTGCACCCACAAACTTGAACTGGAAGTTGGTCACAAAAGAACTTTCAATCACAATTGCCACTTACCAAAATATTTAAAGAAATTATGTTGTGTTGTAAGGAAGTTATGAAGGTTGTGCGGTTTCCCTTCCTTTTGACCCTTTGATCTGTGGCATGCATGTTGGTTGAACATGTACATGTACAGCATATTATAAAATGTGCATATGTATACATTTGTCAAATAGTTTTGAGAGTTTACTGAGGCATGGATTTTGGTAATATCCACTACAATAAGATTGTCTTATTAGCAGAATTAAATTACTTACCGAGGTTGCGATATTTGGCATTGTGACGTTGCTCGGCATTGGTGACGTTGTGTGACTTAAAAATACATAAACATGTGTCTGCAAAATGTAGTAATGTTTGATAAAAATTGATAAATTCTTAATTTTGCCCAAACCTCAAAACTTTGAAATATGATGTTATGAGGGCAATGATATATTTAGTAACATACATTAAAAATGTCTCTAGCAAGACAAGGGGAAAATTCCATTAACTTTTAAATGGTTCCAGTCACCATTTTTGTGTCGCCTGCCCTAAGGCAGGAAGACACACAGGGATCACTTTGTCCACTGTAGTTGTCTGTTGATGTCTGTTGTTGTCTGTTGTTGTGAAAAAGGGTTAACATTTGCCTCAAATATCCACATAACTTGATGGATTTAAACCAAACTTGGGTCACAGGTGCAACATGGCATCCCCCATTTGTTGATGAGGTCAAAGGTCACATACTGAGGTCAAAGGTCATGTGAGGTCAAGTTGTAAAATAGGCTGAAAATGTAAAATTGACCTCATTTGAAAAGTTGAAGTTCAATTGGAACCAAACTTGAGTCATAGGTGCAACATGTGATCCCTCATTTGTTGATGAGGTCAAAGGTCACACACCGAGGTCAAAGGTCATGTGAGGTCAAGTTGTAAAATAGACTGAAAATGTAAAATTGACCTCATTTGAAAAGAAGTTCAATTGGAACCCAACTTGGTTTATGGAGTTTACATGCAAGCCCTCATTTGTTTGAGGTCAAAGGTCACATATCAAGGTCAAAGGTGATGTTAGGCCTATCATTCACAAACCGCGACGGCAGGCAACACAAGCGGTCCGAGGACCGATGTATTTTTGTCCCCGCCGAACGAAGTTCGGAAGGGGACTATAAAATGGGCTCCGTCCATGTGTCCGTATGTCCGTATGTCTGTATGTCCGTATGTCTGTGAGAAAAATGTTAACCTGGAATGTCCGTGATAAAAATGTTAACCCTGTATGCTGTATCTTTGAAACACTATATCGGGCACACAAAATTCCTTCGCTTCATGGAAGTGCATCATGGCATTCATCGTTTCTGCGATTTGACAGTTCGTGATGTAGACGGTTTAGGTATGCAACTAGCTAATTTAATATGCATATTTAATGTATCACGAAACGTTACGATAGATAGCAAAAAGTCTTTTGCCCACATTAAAGTATATCTTGGCATGGCATTGGTTTTTCAGCACTATTGAAAGTGCATGATATCCTTGTGGCTTAGGTATGCAAATGGGACGTCTAATTAAATATGCATAATTAAATGTATCACTGAACCGGTAACAGTGATATGCAAAATTCCTTCGCTACATGAAAGACATGTCCTTCGCTTCTGAAAGTGCATTTATGGCATGCATCGTTTCTGCCATTGAAAAGTGCATGGTATATGCCGTTTAGGTATGCAAATGAGTCTAATTAAATATTCATAATTAATGTATCACTGAAACGGTCCATCAGATATGCAAAGTCTTTGCCACATGAAGTACATTTGGCATGCATGTTTTCGCACTTGAAAGTGCATGATATATATGTGGCTTAGGTTTGTAAAATGAGCTAAGTAAATATGCGCAATTAATGTTTCCGAAACGGTACATCGTATGTGCAAAATTCCTTCGCTACATGGAAAGGCTTATGCCATACAATCCTTTTGTGTTGAACATGATATGTGGTGTTTTATTGTGCGGCTTATGATATGCAAATGCGCTAATTTAATATGCGCAATTATATGTTCGCTGAAACGTGCATCGATGTACAAATTCCTTCGCTACATGAAAGGCTATGCCATAGCATCTTTGTGTGAACATATGTTCGGTTTAGTTATCAATATCAATACATTTCTTTCATGAACGACTATTATTATGCTTCATGTTTTTTGTGTTACTTCGCTTTTAAGTTTTTGTGAGTATAGTCTTAGTTGTCGAGTGTATTTCTTAAGGTTATTTGGCGCCTTATGGGTGTAGTTTATGATTAATTTTTGTAAGAGTTATTTTTTGGCGAGTATGGATGGAGTTCTTGGCCGATTTAGTGTTTTATTATACACATTTTTAATAGTGGCATTAGTTGTGTCACGTCCAAATGATCGCAATTCGGCGGGGCATATTTTACGCATCGCGTACATACGCGTTTCGCCTGTTATAAATAATTTTTTAGATCCCTTTCAAATGATATGTGGGTCGCATTTGTCAGTTAAATCACTTCACTGACCCAACCCCCAAATTATCTCAATTCAAACAACTTCAATTGATATTACATGATGATTTTGGATAAAATCCGGTTAATAACCATTTTAGGAAATAGGAGTCACCAACAGCATGCTGTTGATTATACGTTGTTTGCTTCTATTTGCTGTTGTGCCAAATTACCTGTACTCTGGGTAATGACATTCAGCGCTTGTCAGTTTCACCAAAATAAAACTATCAAACCCTATGGATTATAAATCAACATTTTTCATGCTAATAAAACATTGCTGTGATTACTACAGCAGCGGATCTCATTAGGTTACTATTTGTGGCTCAAGTAACCAGCGTTTGTATTGTGATGAGGGGCATGCCTAATGACGTCATTGGATGAGTCATCAGCACTTGTAGAAAATCACTTTACTTTACCAACCCCCCCACCCCGTACGACAACTCACAGCTGCCCCGCACTGTGTTAATGAACATGTAGAAATACATGTCATATTGTCTACGTTTAGTAGGGTTGGAACGCATTGATCTTACTTGGCCGCCGCTGCAATTTTTTTTTGCGTAAAAGGTTAATGTTTATTATGTAAATTGGGGATATATGTTGTACAGGATATATCAGAGCGTGCATAGGCTTTTGTACTCAGTCTGCTCGTGGTATTTTGTATTATGTGATGGAATGATATTTTGCTTTTGTTTCAAAATATGTTCTTCTATTCTGCATCCTTGTTTTTATTTATTATTCATGGGTTTTTACAAGTAATTTTTAATTTTAATTAACAATTTGGATGGATTTGAGAGAGGCAGTATTTTATAAAAAAAACCCAAAAAAACAAGCCACTTTTCTTCCACAGAGGACACTTAACTTTATGAAGCTTTTTTTTTTTTTTTTTTTTTTTTTTTTTTAAACTTTTTATTACTTACCTCAATAAGAGGAGAGGACAAATTGGTGTCCAGATTGGAGTCAGTTGAATCATGATTATGGTTTTACATTTCCTCAGAATTATCTTTCCTGCAGGGGTATGTGGCTTGTAAACTCTTTGAACACTAATTGAGACCCTCCATCTTGTCATTTTGTGCAGGGGTGGATCTTCAGGGTTTTTCCTTCCCGATTTCAAGATTTATTTATATGTTAAAATTTCCACAAACTTTATTTAATTCATCATTCAGCCCGCTTTTAAGCCTTTATGTCCATTTTACTCTGTTTTCGGATTTTTTACTCAAAGTTAGGATTTTTCCACAAACTCAATGTCACACCCCTGTTTCTGTGAATTTGAAAGTAGCATAAGGAAACATAAGTTGACTTTGTGAAGTACTTTAAAAAGGAGCATTATTTATATATTATAAAAGTAGAATCATCTATGCTTATCATCTTCCTATGACAGCCACTTATCGCTGTTTTGAACGAGCAGCATGGTTTCTTCCTACCCATTTCTTTCCAAGTAATATTGAAATTTATCACCTGACGTCACATTTTGCTGTATCCCTGAGGTTTTTATAATGGCACGAGTAGAGAGTCCCAGCATTTCATTTCAATGACTCATGTTTACATACAAGGTATTCAGTATATAAAATACCTTGGAGAAAGATGGCAACATTTACTAGCCTCTCCTCCTCATTTCTTCAAAGCCTAACAAATAAATGTTTTGTTTACCACAACCACTCAAAATTGCCAAAATTTTCTTTATGCAAACATAAAGTGACCACAATTCCACAAGGGATAAATGCCCCCAATTCATTTTGGGATGGATTTTTGGGATGATTTTATGTGTCATCTTGCAAGATGGTACATAGGGATTTGCTGTTTTGGTAGTGTCTGTCTGTCTTGTATCTTATCTGTTTTTACTCTGTCTGTTTTGCTGTGGTAACAATTTTGACCCAAATCAGAAGTGTTTGCTGTTTCCACATACGTGCACACATTTTAAAGGCACTTCATGTACTTCCCTCTTGTGTGCCCCCACAATTACCACCCTCAAGAAGGGGGTCAAAAGGTCTCTAGAGGTCATTTCCCAAAAATGGTTACATTTTCAATTGTGTTTTCACATGTTTGCTCATTTTCATGAACACTGTGGCTCATGTTCCTTGGGTAGTGTCACAACAAACATGTGTTGACCTTGTGCTGACCCTTGTCCCCATTCACAAAATACCGCGATGGCAGACCACACATTTGGGTGAACCTGTATTTTTTAATCAATCCCCACTTCAAGCCCGATCTAACCATCCCTTTTTTAAAGAGTGATAAATGGAGAACAAATAACATTACTCAGTGTAGAGAGCATAGACTTGTGGTGTCATACACCGCTTTTACAATACAAAGTCGTCATTGATTATCATTTCTGGATAATGTCAAACAGGTCAGATGTAATGTAACCGGGACTAATTCAAGTTGAATTTCAATGATCATTCTTTTGAAGTGAATTTTGGGGGACTATTATTATTTTCTGTAAGTGTAAACGAAACTCATTATTTATCGATTTAAATATTTACCATTACCAAGCACGACCCATGGCGGGACAGATGTATAAGTATTAACAGTACAACTTTGATAATTTTATCTAATTCTGTATTCTTCATAAAAAAGAGTATTTTGATGACAACCTTTGTCTCTGTGTGAATGGTCTGTGGTGTGACAATTGCATTACTGACCGGGCAAACTTAATTAAATATCCATAGTTTTGATGTGTTTACATGGCTCAAGGAGAAGAGCAAAAAGGAACTGCAGAGATTGACCCATTCTGTGACCTTGTTATTTCTGCCAATAGCGATAGCATTATATTGGACAAGGAAATCACACTTGGATACAATAATTTGTGGTTTAAATGGAAGGTCCTTCTTTTAACCACTCTACTGTGATATTTTTAAATTTTAATTTGTCTGATTTTAATGCAATTTATTTTAATTAATTTGAAAATGCAGATACCATGTACATGTGTTATTATCTTGTCCTTAGTATTGCAAGTGATCCCTGATCTTAGTAATGATGAAATATAACGCTCTCATATATTTTTTAGAAGTCCAGTCCCTTTCAACCTTTCACCCTACACTATAACTATCAAGTCATCGTGGCCTCGGGCATTCACACACATCATCAAACATGTTTACGGCTTCAAGAGTACCTCATAGACTATGCAGATATTAAATAGAGCATTCCATCAAAATGCTTACAAAGTGTGTGTGGATGTCAATATCCCACTAGTCTCACATATTATGATTGTTAGAGCTGCGTGCAAGACTGCTGGTTGTATAGGCTGTTCACTTATAGACACCCATGGGTGGACTCTACTCTGGCTCATCATTTCTTGGACATCAATTTATAAGCAAATATCTCTGCAAGTGAACTTGACCTACATGCAATCTAATGGTATGGGGTGTGCATAGCTACATGTCCCAGTAACTATGATCAGAGTATGTTTTTGACAGTTTAATTGTTGGCATGTAAGTGTGCACAAACATTGTTTCATAGTGGACACCATCACTTAAAGGTCCATGCCGCGATCGCTAATAGCACTCGTCCCCAGGACCCCAGTTTTTACCAGAAGTGTCCAAAATTTTGGTATCATAAGAAGCTACTATTTCCCACTATTTTTTCCCTCATTTCCTTGTGAAATCTAGGGCTAAAGTATGTTTGGTTGGATGTTTATGATCGAAAATTTGCCCTTTTTGGTCGACCAAATTACTTTTACACCGTACGAATGGGGCTTGTATGCAAATCATGTTTTTATAGCTCTCGCATCAAAACTGTTGAAATATCGGTGCAAACTTTACAGATGGGGAATTTGGGTTAAGGCCATTCCCTATCAAGATGAAAAACGTATAGACTAATCGGGCCATCCCCTTGAAAATGGTCAAACAAATATGATCATATTTATTCCTATTAAATTTGCTTTTTTGAGCTATCTAATTTATGTTCACTCTAATCTACCATACTGGTTTACTGTGTATCAGCCTTATGCCCTCTGTGTCACATTGTAATAACACATAGAGGAACAACAATTCTGTAACTTCTGCAAAGGACCACATTCTTACCGCACTTGATAATGGTTTCCTGGTTACTCAAATCACACCACAGCCATTGAAATTTTTAGATTTGGTTAGTCCATACTCAGTGTCGCCCTGACTGTAAGTCACCATTCCTGATACATGATTATGTAGAAGGAGATATTTACTGCATTTACACTTTGCCAAAAGTCTACTCAAATATGTGCATCACATCGATTTTACTCTTTCTTCAAGTGTGCACACGTGCAATCATATCAATACTGACTTCAAAAAGTAAAATGTATAGTTGGTTCTGTGTGCCCCTTTATTTTGGAGTGATTTAATGAGTCTAATTGAATTCAAATTTTTTGAGCAAAAGAAACAAATCACATCAATTCTTGTCTACCATATTGTCTACCACCCGTAACATTTGACCCACGACTGTGATCTTCCGGCTTATCACCACTCATTCACTGAAATGCATATTCAGAAATCGTTCCAGTGTAAAACACCTACTGCTTGAATTATGCTATTCTCATTCGTAATTTGGAAGAAATATTAATTTGGTTCGATTTAAGCTCTTGTGGCACACAACTTATACGCGTGCTTTAGCTGAGAGATAAGCTAACTTAGAGCCTTAGGATTTCATGTTATACCACATACTATATTTTTTATCATTTAGCATTAATAATAAGTTAGTTTCAATTACCAAAACAAACCAATCAAATGTGAATGAAGTTTTTTTTCAATACTGAAATCAGTTGAGGGTGCGGGGGGGGGAGGGCACAACACAGTTTGGGAGGTACTGACACATGTCTTGTACAAACCAAGCAAAAAAAAATTTACAGCTTCTAAACCCGCTCACTGGATAGGCCTCCCCAAATTTTTTAGCTGTGCCTTGGATTTCACCCAACAACTTACTGTGCAGATGACAATAACAAAATAAAGATATATTTATCTGCATTTGGAAAACATTTAAGTGGGTGAAATGACATCACTGTTTTCTTTCAGAGATTTCGGTAATACCGTACTTGACCCGAGTAAGTCCCATGCTCAATTATTAATCCCAACCCTAGTCAGGGTTGCAACAAAAATAAGGACCGCTTGAGGTGCAAGGCAGGTTTTAAAGGGCAAATATAAAAATGCCACCACACTTCAAAGGCAAGGGCATGAAGGCAATTCAGCAATTATTGGAAAAGGGCATAAGGGCAATTAGTCAACATGGGAAGGGCTATCCATCAAGGCATTTTTTGAACCTTGAAACTGAACTGCTTTTTCTTAAGTCGCATAAGCCACGTCTGAATGCATGGACAAGGCACTTAAGCTAAGTGGAATGTTGGATCCAAACCTCAAAAAAACTTGGAAAGCTCCATATTGAGGCAGTTAGATGTCACCTGGAAGCTTATCAAATGGCAAGGAATCTATCTAGGGCCTTTCAGTATTTTACTTAAGACCAAAATATATTGAGAGCTAATAAAATCATATAACGTTTATTGATAGTGATGCATTTGATGAGTAAGGAGATTATCACCCCAACTTTTTCGATAACTAGTTCATTTACTGCTTCAACTGCAGTGAAATTATGGCAAAAAACAAAAAAATTAGGAGTTATAAACTTAAAAAAGCTTTAAAATAGTCTCAAATTGAATTCAGAGAGAGAGAGGTTAAATATAAAAAGTGTAGAAATATTTAAAATAAAGACAAACTTGGATGATTAATTTCCCCTGCCGGTGTCGTTTTGTTGTTGATTGAATAATACTGCCGCGTTTGCCGAATCACAAAACAGTCTCGTACACAATAAAGAAGCTGGCACATTGATTGACTTACATTAATTAGGGCTATCAATGGAAACAGCATAAAATCAAATGTGGTTTTATCAGTGAAAGTTGGTGTGGGAATATAAAAGTCTGGGTTTAAACACTTGAGTTGATTTTGATTTGGAAAGTTTCTTGGGCCAATTTCTTTTTTTAAGGGAAAAAATATCATTCAAAAGGTTGGGTTATTATGTATAAAATTTTCAGAAAAGTATTGGTCAAATTTGAAACTGTTTAAGTCTATTTTCTGTATTTTTAAAAAGTCGCTTCGAGATATTCTGAACAGTACTCATATTTTTTTTGTTCACTTTGGGGACTAAAAAAACGGGCCTCAAAATACGGCGAAATCGTGACCAGTGCCTGGTGGATGGTGCTGCATACGAAGAGGGATAACCCAAGTGATCTACAAAAAAAAAATGGCAGCGCCCATGTCGCTAGAGGGTGTGGATTCCCAGGGATTGGGGCATTTAACTGCTAATCTGCCATTAAAAACATTAGGGGGATGTCATTTTAAAAGATGTTATGTTTTCGGATGATATCATGACTGAATTCAAAGTCAGAAAAAATGATAGGATGTTATGCAGCAAGAATTGCATTTTCGGGTAGGCGCAAAATTCGGCAGTCATCAGTCTTTGAAAACAGAAAAGGGCATAACGGCAATCAAATGAAAGGGGTACGGCAGTACTGCCTTTGATTTTTTGTGTTTTTAGGGGCATCACGGCAACGGCTGTAGGGCACCGACGGCATTGCCGTCAGTGCCGTCGGTTATTTTTTGCGGCCTGCCCCTAGTTTTTTGGAAAGAATCTGAAGAATGCAGAAAAATCCTCATTATCAATCCACCCATATTTTTTTGCTGGAAATCAATAGATACATGCAATTTTTGTTTGTTACAATCATTACTGTTTTGGTAGTATATTCTAGTGATTTTCTTTTACAAAATTTAATTTAGGTTCATGCTTTCAGTTCATTTACCAGGACTTTGTTTGATCACAGTCTCATTGACACATTGAAGAAGATTGGAATAAGTTTAGCTCTGAAAGACTGAAAGGTTGATGCTTGTGTTGTTTTCATGTTGGGTGGAGATCCCATTATAATCCCACCCCCTATAAAATTCAAGCGATTTTTCAGGTTCTAAAAAACAGGGGGATTATACTAGGGTCAGTACAGGTTATAAATGTCTTGTCTGAATGAAGTGGAAGTGGACAATGTGCGCGTATACAAAAGTGCCTCCTTTCCGTGCCAGTGCGTTTGTTGCTTTTCCGTTACATGTGCGCTTGATAAAGCGGTACCAATGTATTACGCCCATGTCGCTACTTCGCACTTTGAGCTGGACAGAGTATATCCGAAGGAATGTGTTGGGACGGTGCATTGAAAATTGCATGGATTGAGTTAGGGTGTGGGTTTTACCTTGTTTACCGGGGGATGGAGGAGTTTAACTTTCAAATATTTTCTTGGATGAAATGCAAGTTTAGAAAAACTCAGGTTTCAATGCCAAGAGCATGAAACAGGACCCAATACAATTGTCATTGAAGCTCCTTGATTATTAAATGGCGTGTGAGCCTTGTGTACAGGTATACTTCATTTTCAGTGATTTGCGTTCTCATCAGCTGCAAAACAGTCGGTTGTAGTCATTACTTTTTAACAACTGCAAATAAATTATCCTGCTCACTGCCATAATGAATTGAGCTGACCTTTTCAGCAATAAGGGAAGCCATTATATTTTCTTTGTGACATATCGACTTATCAACGTATGGACCAACGCCAGAAAAAGACAATTTGTGGCAATTGCCATTTTGATTTATGAGCACAATTTGAACAAGGGTCAAAATGAATTAAATAAATTGAATAATGCACTTATATGAACTTAGAATATATCATATCAGGTCCAACACTCTGTAAATATGTAATAGAAAATGTGTCTAGAGGTTATAGTTTTTTAGTTTTGGGGTTTTTTGTTTTTACTTTTATTAACACAATAATAGCTTCACAATTTTGATTGTATCCATTTGCATTTGTGTGTTAGACTGCAAATTTTCCGATATGATAACTTTTGAAAGGATGTTGCTAACATTGTAAGGGTTAAACAGTTCATTTATTCATGTATAACACTACACTGATATTTCGTATTTCCTATTCCCTCAAAGTGCCGCCGCATTTTCTGACACTGGGTCATACGTACATGTTATGTACGAGAGAGATGCTCTGTGCAATCTGTGTGGTGCAGATATAACATGAGGTAGAGTATGATAAAAATGTTTCCCAATGCCTTCAATTTAAATTTGGAAATTGGTAGCCTAAGTCATGTTATGATATAAGTGATCAGTCTTCGTGTGTGAGGGAGGGAAGGAAGGGAGGGGTATATTTGAATTCTTCTCATTCCTATATCAGGTGTGACGTCCATCCATTAAGTTCAACCTTTACTCTGCTCATAGTCTGTTCAGATGACATTTCAGTACAAGCTTAATTAAGAGGACTTGATGGAGTTGGCCAACCTGCAGATTCACACAAGAATTTGACACAGAAAATACCCTTCATTCTGACCTGTGGTGACATTCTCAACTTACCATTACCAGTTCAGTCAATCATTTATATAATATTGAATGGCTGTTGAGATGCTACAAATATATTGCATCGAGCTAGAAAAATATTGTAACGAGTCGAAGACGAGTACAATATTTTGCTAGCGAGTGTCAATATTTCTTGTTCATACAAAAAAGACATTCAATATTATATTATTATTAATATCAGGCTGACTCCTCCAGTCAACCTTCTGTTGACAGTGTTTGTGTCCAAAAGTCTATCATCAGTCCAAAATTGCCCGGATTTGGCGATACAATTTCAAATAATATTGTATACATCCGGAAACTTTTAACCGTAAACTGTACACGACAAAGATTTCTTGCCCCACTGGAAGCCTGATATAAATAATACTTCTATTATTGGAATGTGTGTAATCCAAAAGAAGAGAGAGAGAGCCCTAGGTCCTCTGTACCTTTTATAACTGTGTTTGGGTGGATGGATTTGTACATACTACACAAGTAATATTGATGCACTATCGTGGTTTAAAGCTGACCATGGTCCCATGTAATGACCCTCTATTTGGGGCTAACGATACCGTACTGACCCGAGGATAAATTCCCATGCTCGTATTATAATCCCACCCCAGTTTTGAAAGAATCCGAAGAATATTATAAATCCTATTATAATCCCAGCATAAGTTCTTTGCTTGAATCAATAAATTACATGCAATTTTATTGTTACAATCATCACTGTTTTGGTAGTATTTTTAGTGATGTTCTTCTGTACAAACAATTATTAGGTGTTGCTTCAGTTAATCAACAGGTCTTTGTGATCACACCCCTCATTTGACACTGGAATGAGTTTAAAGCTCTGCAAAGGTTAACATTTTGATGCTCGCATGTTTTTTATATTTAAGGAAAGGAGATCCCATTATAATCCCACCCCCTAAATTCAAGCTTATTTCAGGGTAAAATATTTGGACTATCCTGGGTCAGTACAATAAGTTGACTATAATATGAAAAATAATCTAATGAAGTTAACATAATCTGTTGTGCCTTAATAAGTCAAGCTACATCAGTTTTAGCAAGTGCATATGTTATTTTGTGTTTCTGACAACAATACTGTCTGGTGTTGTTTGAATATTCATAACAACATTCACCCTAATGGCTTGGGTATGTATTTTGGCAAACTAATGCACCAAGGTATTGGGTCTTTTGGGTCAAAATGACTCATACAAACGTTTACAGGGTTAGACGTAGGTCACAATATAAAACTAGTAGTAGCTACAACTTTTTTCCCACATAATTGACAGTTTTGCCTTGCTTGCCCACATGATCAAATAGTATTATTTAACCACATACATTTTCTCATAGTTTGCCTTTGCTTTGTTTAACCCTAAATCAGCTGATAGAGATCTGCGTTTTGGTACGAAACAGGAGGTTAGTAGGTACTTTAGCAGGCCTTGAAATAAGGATTTCAAATCCAGGAGCAATTTTTGGTGTTTTTTACATTTTATTTTGCCCCTGTCTATACAAATGGTACACATTTTTGTTTTCAGAACAGGGGCATTGCCTTTAGCAGTGGTAAATTTGCCCCTTGCCCCTGCTTATTTTCAACCTTGGGTACTTGTCAAAGTCTTAGACTAGGGGGATGCTCTTCTGAGCATGTTTTCATCTGTTTCCTTTGTTTCACAAAACAAAATTGGAATACGATTTCTACCAGAAAGATCCAATAACAGTGTTGTATCACTAACAGAAACAGTACATCTTTTTTGTCACACTCTGTTTTTTGAATGCCAAAAAATGCACAGGATATGGGTCTAAAATGCACAGGATATTGTAAACATTTTTGAAACAGCATTTTTTGTGAAATGGAACAAGGACATTTTCCGTTTTGTTTTAACTTTCTATTGACATTCAGGGTGCTTATTATCAATGTGGTGGTGTTATTTTTGTGGTTGAATTCATATTTGCAAAATTCTTGAAATTAAACTTCGTGAAAATTTTCCCATTTATAGTATGTTTAGTGGGGTTTAAAAATGTAGTTTAAACTTTAAGATTTGAAAGCACATAATGCATCTAAATTGCAAATTTAACAATGAACAGAGGAGAAAAATTAGTGCTAACAAGTTTATAAATGAATAATTCAGGAGTTACACAGCACAGTTACTTGCTCTTTTATCAGACACGATTCTATATGCGCACCTGAGAGTTGGCATAAGAAACAGACTAGAACTGAAGTAAACAACTACATGTATGAAAATGAAATATGGCAGCATACCATGCCGACGTCTATCCTGTGTTTCACCTCTTGTCAATTTTCCAATAAACTACAAAACATGGGTAAGTTGCTTGGGGAAACCCATAGGGGGGTTCGTAACAACACAGTGAAGAAAACCTCAAGAAATGCAGTAGTGATATGTCGCTAGCTGTATTGGCTAATGGAATTTTTCATGACGCCGTCCATTAGTTAGAGTAACTTCTATTAAAATGAAAACAAAATCCAAAGTTATAATATTTGTTTGTTTTTGTGTTTGTTTTTTTTACTTGTATACAAAGGCTGGTTAGTTGTTCTAATTAAGGTGGATGGAACTGATCCCCTCTGTCATTAAAAACCCCCTAAAAAGACTTGGAGAATAAGAAATAGGATTTTGTTGTTTTGGCCCATCTTATGTGTCTATTGGATGAATAAATAAATAGTCGACATTTATATAGCTCCTTTCACAATGTATCAAAGTCAAGTGCTTTAACATTTATTTCCGCATGGCCACTAGAATCGTCGCTGCCCTTCATATGCCCTTTTGGGTGCCACTCAATGGACATTATGCCTAACAGATCCTTATTTTGCCAGCTGGGTGGATATGGGGCAGCGATGTAAGTGCCTTGCCCATGTGAAGTAAAGTGCCTTGCGCCCAAGTGCACAACACATTGGCCTCAGCGGGACTTGAACCAGGACCTGTTTCTTTTGTTCATGGTTCGTCATTGTATCACTAGAATACGTGTGCCCTGTATGGGCAGTCTAAATTTAGCGTACTGGATGGATGCCAGCGCAGATTGCGAAACCTGCGTTTTTTTTTTTCAACTCATGCACACGTGCGTAAACACTAATCTAATATCGGCCTCTATTAGATGGGCAACAATCATTGAGATTGGCATGTTTGCTTCCCTAAATCCCGTCCACTGAATAGCATTCCCGCATAGTGGGAAATAATCACCGATCATTTAGTAAACATTAACCTTTGTTTTGGTATTTTGCCCTCTCTCTAACTGGGACAAAGCCTACTTTTTAGTTTTACTTGTGCCCTTAAAGTGTGTGTTTTCTGATCGTCCTTTAGCACCCCCCTGAATTTACCCAGTAGTTTATCGATTTTGATATCAGCTTAAAGGGCCGTATTTTTCTCATTGTCTCCTAAAATTTGAGCCCCTCAAATCATTTCATTACCAATTATATAAAACAAAAAATGTTTTTTAATAGCTACCACAATAGAGCACGTATGAATAGGGCTTTGCAATATGCCTTATTGCTTCTAAACCATCAAAACCACAAGACTGTTTCCCACGCGGTAACTTGATGGGCGTATTGTGCAAGTGCCAGGCTCTCATACCAAGTAGAGAACACGCGAGAACATAATCGGAACAAGCACCTTAAGACTCGCACTGTATGCCTGTGTCTATTTGTAGAACTTGCATGAGCTCTTCTGGTCTTCTAATCATGTCCTTTGTTGTTGGGGCACAAGCATTCCTGGAAGGACACTTTGGCATCAGCTGTCACGCAGGATGTATGTACAGGTGGATGGATGAATTTTCTATTATCTTTCAACCAAAAAGGTTAACCTTAAAGGTAAAACCTGAAGGTAGGGTAGCATCAGCCCATGCATTATAATTCTATGAATATCAGAGAGAGTGTTTTAATTTTTCAGTGCCATGATCCTGATGTAGCAGCACTTTAGAGTTAATTACGTATGTTTGTATGACAAGTGTGACATTTAGGTAAAAACTCCAAACCCAATTACCACCAAACCATTTAGAAATCTTTAATACAATATAATCCTTCATCATCTTTGTCAACAAAAAAAAATCTTCATAATAGTGTTCTAATTCCTAAAAAAGACCATAGAATTTAGTAAACATTGTTTACTTTAATAAAGGTTGACAAAGTTATCCCATACTAAAAAATATGATAGTAGCACTTTTTTAGGACTACCATTTGTGCCTGTTCCTCATTGAAGATGAATAACATTTGATTTCCCAATAATTTAGATATCAATGAAAGCATTTATTGCAGTGACTATTGTGCTGTCTATAGTAGATAGCTACTAATTATAACTGAATGGCTAGCAAACATGGAGCTTCATTTCTTTAACAGTATGAGGTCATCATGTGTGTAACAACCTTCAGCAACCATTCAGTTTAATGATGTGACTTTCATTTTGCCTTACCTATTATGTTTTTGATGTGTATTCCAGTCCGTGCACATGACTTTCCATGAGGCACTACTGTTAGATCACTACACGAATAAAGATACACTATACAGTCCTTACATTTTGGCTTCATAATCTGAATAGGAAAATCAGGCTCTCTATAATATTGTTTGTTACCAAACATCTTTAAAATTATGGTATATAAAGTAGAACTTTAAAAGTATATAAAATTTTGACTATTTCAAATTGCAATGTATGGTGAATACTGTGAAAGAATTGCAACAGTTTTTAAACATTTTTGAAGCCCCGTGCAAGCATAGCTGCACTCCTGCGATCCATTCATTCATTCAATATTCCATTCCAATCCCTTACTTGCTTCCTTGCTCACGCTCTCCCTTTGTATTTGAAAGCAATCTGGTCACTGCAATCCACACATTCCTCTAGTCAGTTCACCAGAGGTGGGACACAACCTTTTGTGATTAAATCTTGTAGTTAACAAAACAACGGCACAAAGGACAAGTCATGATATATTTTGGCTAATGCCAATATTACTGTAATTTTGTTTTTTATTGTATGAACTCACCCGATCTGATGCCGATGATGGAATACAGACAAGAACATGAATGGGTCTTATCTCATCTTTCTAGTGAAACGTTGGTGCATGTTTTAGATGCTTTTCCCACTGGAGGATCTACAAGCTCACAATCACACCCATGACAATGTTCCGTCAAATATGAATGACTTTTTGGATAGCCCGGCTGTCGTATAGTAGGAGGCATTTGAATTTAAGTTTTTGGTTTTGAGTAAGGGCCAACAGCAGGGCTTTGTCTAGTAATGTTGTGGATTCTTGTCACCTTGGTATTTAGTTGGATGATAAATCTGGCCACCTTATACTAGAGTGAATTATATTTATTTTTGAGTGGCAGCACTGTTTTTTCACATCTTACTGCTCATGACACAGTACTGAATTTAATTTTTTTGAGCTAGTTGGGGAATCAGTGGATTATTTATAATATTTCACACTTATTGCTCCCTCCCCCTCCATGTTTTTATGCATGAACTGCAGATTGGTAAATATTTAAGAAGGCAAATAATTATGTGTGTGCTATGTTTACTGCATTTTTTTGAGTCTGATTTAATCAATGTCCGATTCAAATCTTCAGCAGAATATAGGTACTGACTGACTTCCAAAAGTAAATAAAATCTGGCCATGATATAAGATATTGCATAATCCAAGTTTTGTCAGATATTACTTATGATGCATGTGTGTCAAAATATGGTGTAGTCATTTTGTAGTAATTCATCAGTGATGTAATTTGTTGTTAATTTGTTTCTCATTTCTACAATTAAAAGTACTGTGGGTCAGATAAAGGGCATTTGCTACAAGGCCGAAGGGGGAGGGAAATAACCTGTAACAAAGAAGGAGTTCATGTTTTGTTAAGATCTCCTTTCACAGCCTAAAAACTGATCAATATTTCATCATTTTCCTCTAGTGTGCTTGCTTTTTCACAGTGACTGGACCGCTAAGTGAAGTACAGATTGCTTATGTGTGCCGAGACCGTTAGACGGGGCCTGTCGTACATGCACTCGCTGAAGAAATGCCCAGAGTAGTAGGTATTTTATTTCTTTACTTTGGTGGGGTTTATATTATGATGGGCAAAGGGCCTTCTCAAATTTGTGTGTGCTGAAAAAAGCTTTTCATCAGAAAGTGGGTGTGTTTGTGGGTTATGTAATTGAGGAGCATGCACTGTCTATTAAAAAAATAAAGCAAACTTTCAAAACAAAACAAAACCTCAAATGGAAAAGAATGAACTAAATTGGAATTTGACATCTGCTGAAGTTTTGGTATGATTAAATGTGATATCCAAACATGGGAAAACATCTGCAGCAAACATTACTTCTATGTGCTATTGCATTTGAAATTAAATCAAAATTGTATTGACTTCAGATACTCTTGCTAATGCCAGAATATGGGTATAAACATCATGGTCTCATGACTCTTCAGTGGACCTTGGAGAGAACTATTTTTTTTGGACCACATGTTTCAATGGACAAGGGGTTTTTGTTCGGTGTCAAGCCAAGGCTTGTGTGCAGCACCACATGATGTGACCAGTGACCCAAAATTACGCCCAAGAAATGATTCTTTTTAAATAAACTGCTACTACTATTCCCTTCCTCTCCTAACACTACTCTACTCTTCCTAGAATAACTGTCTAGCAAGAGTCTATTGAGCATGGGTTTCCTTGTAAATGGTAGGTGGATGAGTGACCAGCGGAAAACCGGCTACAGAGTTTCAATCAGCTACTAGTTTTACAGGTCTAACACACATCTTTGTTATTGAGAGTCACTTTTTCATCACATTTGACGCAATCTATGTGATAACTGCATGAATATTTTTTTTATCAGAAGGCACAACAATCTTTGACTGTGTTGGAACTCCTGCTGTTTTAACTTGATTACTTGTCGTATTTTCAAACTAAGGATGTAAAAATCAATGGTGATTTGTCTTTGGAAGCTTGAAGCCTTTCCTATCCATGCACCCTCCTGGTCTTCACCACTAAGCAATGTTGGCTTCTTTCTTGAAGGAGAAACAAATTTCCAGGATTCCACATTGATCGCGGGGTGAAGGGAGTAATTTCCACATGAACAATGTCAAAGTGTTCAAACACTTATGTCATATGATTGATGGTTTGGTATGCCATTTGAGCAGGGGGCATTTTCCCCCTAATCTTTTCTTTCTGCCTCCCCCTCCCCCTCCGCCCCCCCCCCCCCCCCCCCCCTCACCGGTCCATATAAAATTCACGGTTTTTTTTTTGGCAAAAACGCGATTTTGGGCCAACAATCCCAACTTTACGCAAATATATCAGCAATTTTGTTTCCAAAATTTTGAAGTTTTGTCCCCCAAGAAATTTCACTTGTGCCACACCAAGCCCCAAAATTTCACTTTTGCCACCACCCAAATTTCACTTTGCCCCCCCCCCCAATTTTCCCTCCCCGCCAGAAACTTAAGTCTGAAACCCCGCCACTGCATGCAACATACAAAGGAGCAGGCCCTAATCAAGTTTGACCTTAATGACTACAAAATCTGCACATCTGTGGCTTGAAAGTTACGCTTATCTGGTAAAAGTAAATTTTGACGAATAAGTGTAAGCCTCTGTGAACTTTCACTGATAACAACTATCCTCTTTGCACATACTTATCCTATCCCACATATTTGTTATTAAATTCCTGAGGGCTATTTGACTAGTTTCATTTTGCACCACATTTCTCATTTTTAAGCGTTCTACTGCTAGATGCCAATTAATAAATAACCTACGATACAGCTAACCAAATTGTGGAGAAAATGTTCCACAAAATAATAATAAGTAAATAATTGCATAATGCTAGAGCTAATACTAAACAAGAATAATTGATTTTTGCTAGTGTTTTCCTTTACCATTCACAGATATTGTTACCTGATGAAATGGAAAGGGCTCATAATAGTAGGGAACATATCCCCCAACTGAGTTCCCCTATATTCAAACTATGATACACCAGGCAACACAGAGCTATCCAAGCTATTTATAGCAGATTTATAGTGTCAGAAATTATCCTGCTAGTCTATACCTGCCAATTGCGTTCTCTAATCTGCCTTTGGGCCATTCCGTATTAATCCTGCTGCCCCTGCACATCTTTGGTGTGACGTCATAGGATTTTTTTCTGGGTTGCTTGTATTGCTGGCCAAGAAATTTTTGTTTTTATCATGTTTGTTGGGTGTGACTAATGGAGCTCGGCAGGGCCCTATTGTGTGAGTTTGAGACCTCAAATGATGCCATCCAGTATTATATTGATGGAGGAAAATCAGATGTATAGTATTTTCTCAACCACTTTTTGTGACCCATTCATGTTTATTTACAGGAGGCTGATTTAATTCTATATTGGACTACACTTTTTTTTTGAAGCAACAAATATGAATGTAAGAAAAGGTGGTATTTTTAAAAAAGCAGTTTTGCCACAAATTAACATAAGGGGCCAAAGAGCAACTTGTAGGTTATTCAATGTCATCTAGAATGTTGACTGTGGCTGTAAATTTAAAAGAAAAATACTGGGGACTACTTGGATGAGTTTATCATCTGAGTAACTAACTACCCTGTTGTAATTCTAAGTTCGGTTTAGCAAATAAAAAATGCAACATGGAAACATAGTTTTGCTTTCAAAATGGTTACAAATTAAACAGCATTCACCAGTCTAGACCCAATTATAAGTGGCATTTCTAGAGTGTTTACATGCAGAGGTTTACATCGACAGGATATTGAACTTTTTTGAGAGTGGTTGTAAAAGAAATGGTAACACATGGACCAAACAAATTAGAACAGCTCTATGATTGAATTTTTATATATTTATAGGATCGCTCCTCTACCAACCCTTTGTTAGCTCAATTGGGCAGAGCAACAAGTGGCTAGGATGCGGAGTTTTTGCTAGTTCGAGTTCCGGCCACGCGCATATGGGTTTTGTTCAACACTTGTGTTTCTGCTATCACCATAAAAGATAATTTTTCATCCTTGTCTTCCTGGAGAACTAAGTAGTTAAATTTCTAAAATGCCTATGAATTGTGTGCAACTTGGAGGATTAATATTTACTCGAGCTTGACTCTGTATCTGTTAACCCTAACCCGGACCGGGTCGTTTTGCCGGCAGAAGATCGGCCCAAATGCCAACGAGGGGCAATCTATTTTTAATTTTTAAAATTAAAACGGCCCAGATGCAACGAGAGCCACGTTTGTGCTTTTCACATCATTGTCATCTCGGCCGTTTTTCCCGCACAGAATAAGTAGCGTAAAGTCAATAAACGGCCCCGATTCAAGAAACAACGCTCATTTTCCCCTTTCCCGGAAAGACGGCCCAGAAGCAACGAAAACACCTCGGTCATTTATCAAACTTTCCCGAAAGACGGCCCAGAGGCATACAAAAAACAAATCGCGCAATTTTACCCGGAAAGACGTCCCCGGATGCAACGAGAACATCGCGTCGAAATGCAATAAAAAACAGGGATATAAATAAATTAAATACATAATAATAATGGATGCGTACTGCACATTGATCTGCATGAAATTTGTAGCTTTTATAGTTCGCCTTCCGTGAGTGGCGCTATTACGCCACGTCATAGTCGTGCGTGACGCTATTATGCTACTTCATGCTCCGCCCGGTTTTACGTCATGAATACTTTTATGCAGAATTAAAAAAATAGCTTATCGAAAATGGTGGCGCTATCACCATCGAAATCGAATTGTTATGGGCTTTGTACACAGTTCCCCGCCTGAATTAAAAGCATTGCGCCTTCTGCTTGCACACGTCCGAAATGCCGTGAAAAGCATCGCATCATTTCAAAATCCATACGGCCCAGATGCAAACGAAACAACTCCCGTCTTTTCCCCGGAATACGGCCCAGATCCAACGAACATCGCGTCATGTTCCGGGAAGACCGGCCCAGGTGCAACGGAAACATCGCGTCAGTTTTCCGGTAGACGGCCCAGATGCAATGAGGCGCATTGCGAGTCTTTGCCGACAAAACATAGTTGTTTGACGGCCCCGATGCAAACTCAAAACATTGCCGACCGTACCAACCCCTACCACGTTTTTGTGGCTCTCATTGCCCTCGGCCGTGGTAGGGTTAAATGCTGGTGTCCTTACTAATTTCAATTGACTTGTATGACTGCATCGAAATGAAAGAACGAGGCAAACACTAACTGATGTTAAACACTGAGTCATGTAGATTTCGAGATATGCAAAGATGATTGGGAATGAAAGTCTTCTCCAGAAGAGTTTGTATCTGTAATCATGCTCTGCATCAGATTTCTGTTTTGGTACTTAGGCCAATCTCACACCTCATTTCTAGATAATTCGTATAAAGGCTATGTTTTTTATGTTTTGGCATAATTTGAATCAGGAGTTTTTTTACCCTCTGGTTTTGAAAGCAGGGGGGATAAGGCTAGTTGCGCTGTCCTATGTATGTGTATGTATGTGTGTTCAGTTGGTTAGGTTTTTTCTGGTTATTTTTCGTTTTTGTCTCTCCTTCGAAAAGTTTAAGTCCGATTTAAACCAGACTTGGGGTAAGGTGCAATAGGGGTTCCTCATGGTGTGGATGATGTCAAAGGTATGGACCAAGGTCAACGGTCATCTGAGGTCCATGTTTCAAACTGCCATCTTGCCGGGGGATGACGGTCAAGTTTACTGCTGTATTTTTTTTATCGTAATGTTTTATTTGGAGACATTCTTCATGTCTTAACATTATTCAAATCACACATTTACTGTTGCAATAAGGGCCGCGACAGTGAGCAAATACAAACACAAGACTTTGTGGATTTCCCTACAAACGAGCTCTAATTTTTGAATGAGTAATTAAATTTCACCAAGCTGTAGGCAAAAAATACTCAAATAATTTGTTCAATTTAAGTTGCAACGAGAGATTTTGAGACCCACACCCAAATATTGTGTCATAATCGTAATTTCTATAATTATACACTCAAATAGATTCTTAGCATGTGTTGGGCAACAGAAGTGTCCCTTACAAGAGAGAAAATAAGTGATTTTGATTTGCTTATATTTCCAGTATAAAACATAGGCTGAATTTTATTTGCCTCCCCCTATACGAAATTAGAAATTTCATTTTTTCTAAAAAATTAAAAAAAAATTTCTGAGCTTAATCCTTCCAGATGGGGAATATTTTTGATGGAAAGCTTTACATCAGGGCCACAATCAGTACTTTCAATTTTTTAGGGACACCTGATATGTGAAATCTCTCGTTGCACCTTTAATCAGCACACACATCACTTCTTGTGCATGCATGCTTAACAGGGTGTTTCACGGTGTACACATTTGATTGCAGTGCATAAATGCATGCAAGTGTAAAGAATTCCAGTGCATGGAGTGATGTTAATTGAAATGTTGCTTTTAGAGGTTAATTACTCGATCTGAGTTGATTTTGATTGATTTGGGGTTCCATAAAGGTAAAATAACCCTTTTTTAAGGCCTAAAGGCCCAATCTTACAGGATTGAGTGCTTGTTGGAGTTTTCAAAACTGGACCTAATGTGATATTTCCATTTCTGATGGTCATTTTGCAGAAAATATAGAGGCTTTTTCTGTAAAACCTGACCTGTACTGAGGATAAAAATGTTGTATTGTAATTACAATTTATAAAAAATTAAAACCAAAATATTTTTAAAATGTTCAAATAAAAAACTAAAACATTTACATTGCTTCTATTCTGCCCTTGGGTAAATCAGAATTAGTGTTTTAAACAAGTGTTGTTAAACAAGTATTCCGTTCTAAAGCCACAAATTGTGACACTTCAAAAAGAGGAAGAGGAAAACCTAAAAGTTGCAGTTCTCCTATGTTCTAATTTTGCATGGCGTGCATAAATGTAAACATTGTCATTGAGAGAAACAAACTTGAATTGAGTGGTAAACATGTGGTAAACAGAGGATTAAGTGAGACGGTTCATAGCCGTTAACAGATGCCAGGTCCATGTCCATAGGCATCTGATGATGGTCATTGCCCGTGGTCTGATATGTCTGCAGCAGTTGGAGGCTACTTTCATCTGTGATGCTACTTTAATTTTGAGCACCAATGCAATACAGCAAAATGAGATTTTGAGGGAACATTCAAATTGTGTAAGGATCCACATCATGCATTGAGATGAGTAACAATGGATATTAAAAAGCCTAAAAAAGTTGGAGTTTGCCACCTTTAAAAGAAGAGCTGTGTGTATTTGTGTGCATGTGCATGCATGCATATGTGTGTGCATGTGTGTGTATATGTGTGTGTGCATGTGCATGCATGCATATGTGTGTGCATGTGTGTGTATATGTGTGTGTGCATGTGCATGCATGCGTGTGTGAGTATATGCTTGCATGCGTGTGTGTGTGCATTCATGAATGACCAAGTCTGTGTGGTGGTGTGTCAGATTTGCATGGCCAATACCAGATTACCTGTATTACATTTTCACAAAATAGTTTATTTTTAAAATCTTTTACTCCCAAAAATTAAGTGAAATAATTCAATAAAAGTATAGAATTTGAATATAACCCCTTGATAAAAAGCTAATAGGACCAATTTTAGTTCTTGCACCTGTTGGTGAACTTAAATTTGATAGATAATATTACAATTAAAATTGTAGGTAAGCAGATGTAATGAGTAATACAACTAAAATATGTTGTAACAGATGGAATCACAAAAACACCACAAACACACCGCCATAATACAAAGGAGCATAAACCATATGCACGAAATGTACATTCACAGCAGTGTCAATCGAGCCTACGTCAATGCTACCGAAGCCAACGGCTCCGTTTGTGCGTGTCGCCTTCAAATGAGCTGTTGCCGATTCTTGGAACTCAACGTTTGTGGTTGGACGGGTTCAAGTAAATGTTAGTTGAATCCTGATGGATGTGTATGCGTGCAACGATGATGATGATAACGACCCACTATGTTGAGACTTCTAGCCCACTCCTGTGTGTATCACTGTCGGGTTGTGCAGATGCAAATCATACCATGCAGTAATTATTACATCTAGAGCATGTCTCTAAATGTGCATGAAGTATTACCACATAATCAGTCGCTATATGAAGAGTTTACCATGTCGCTCACCTGGGAAGCATAATCATAATAAACCTCATTTGCTGGGACATCTTTTGGTGACCTTTGCACCATAAGATACGTTGAGTGTATTGAAGAAAAATATTGTGTAGTAAATACAGCCGTAATTTACCTGGGACAGAGGGTTCACCTAAATGGAGTGATATGAATTACTTCTCCCAATATTATACACATTGGAATGTAAAATAAAATTGTGATTTATAATGCAAAACGTCAAACCCACTTTTAGCCACACTGCCTCAGCACACTTCCTTTGACAGCCTGCTTTACAGATTTTCGCTAGTAACAGGGGTCCGTATGTGACGCAAAACCAGGCTGGATTGAGCAGGAGATAGAATTTGAGTTCATTGTAAAATATCTAAACAGACTGTTTCGCCTTGCATTGTTTTATTTCATCTCAATTGATCATTTGCTAACTGAAGTTATGGAATTTTGAAATTTGATTTCACAAAATGGTTTTCCACATGAGAAAAAAACTATAAATAAAGAAAATAATAAAGAAATTAACAGTTCAATGAATTCCTGTCAAAATATTCTTACCAATATAATTTTACTTTAAAATATTCACAGCATGTTTTTAGCAATGCTAGACTCACATATTTGTAAAAAAACTCAATTTGGACAAAAATCACTGTCACCTCATTTTGGCCACTTCCTCCATTTGGAACCTTGCCCAATTCTACCAACCTGGTTATGATATACCACATCACTTATAAACAACCATGCAAGTCCTGGGGATGCAGCTCTAAACAGGCAACGAACCCTAATCTACCTACCATGACCATCACAACCCACAGATACTAGCTACTTGTACCTTATGCGCAACCCCAAGAAAGAACAGCGTTGTGCCGATTCTGTAATAAAATTGGATTGATTCAGCCCAAATTTATGGGTCGAGCTATGAGTTGAAAAATATTGGACTCGACTTCGTCTCGCCCAATTATTTTAAAACTCATAGCGCAGACCAATAAATATTGGGCGTCAATCATCCAATTATCATTATCATCATAGCTCCGATATTATAGCGTATTCAGGAACACCTCAAAGCATGATAATGGCCATACCTGTGTTGAAATAAAATAAACCCTGGTCCATGGAAGTACCAGCAATTTTCTTACCCAGGGCAAACACCTGCACACTCGGTTCTCTTGGAGGCGTCCATAAACCAAGGCAACTGATTATTTTACAGATATTCAAAGTTCCCAGGCCTTGCCTTACTAAGCTAATGGGTCCGTCGGCCAAAAATACACGAAAACCACCCACCCTCCCCCCCCCCAAAAAAAAAACCAGCCAACTCAAACTATCATTCACCCACCAAAAAACAAACAACAATAAAAACACAAAGAAAATGAAACAAAACAGAGTGGTGTGAGGTTTTAATTTGGGAACCATATTTTTTTTAAATCAAGCCCTTTTGGGCTGTTTTCCAAGATCAAAACAACAACTGCACTTAATATGTTATCATAACGGTAAATATGATCAACTGTAAATATCGTACTGTTTTAAAAGGCTCAGGCATAATTTACTAAAGAAAGTGGAAATGCATGAAGCATAACCACGCCCACAATCAGACAGACAGCACTCCTTGAAAAGGGCTTTATATAGTTGAAGGATGTGATTATGTATGTGCACGTAAGCTCAAACGGTCTTCTACTGCTGCTCCAGCCAAATTGGACTGCAAATTATTCAGGATGTCCCAGTTACACAACATTACACAGTATAGGAACTGTGCTAAATTAGAAATTAATTATAACACAACACTCCACATTGGTACTCTATGTCCATGAAGTGCTGCAGTTTTATTTTGAATGTCTAGTATGGCACCATACCGTACGTTAGATGCACCGCAAATTTAATAGGATCGACGGTATGCTGATGAGGATAGAGCAGTACTCGCATATGTCCCATTTCATGGGTTGTTGACACCAATTAATATTAATGATTTTCAAAAGTAGACTGGAGGTTTAACAGCTCCAGGGGAAATTCACGACAATTCCAGGGTTACGGCAAAGGTCAGCAGCCATAAGCCTCTGTTAAATAGCGCTTTCCAATTATTTGTAGTGTTAAATCTTAGACCCAAAAACATCGGAAGTGTTGCCAATGTGTGACAGGTAAGATGTGCGAGGGAGGGGGCCTCTGCAGTATTACTCCAAGATCAATTGCAATTTTGATCATTATTTTTTAAAATCTGTTCATAATGCAAAAGAGGTATGACTAAACCCAAGTATTAAGATGCATTTTAAAGGTTTGGTACCATTTGATCTTTGGCCTCCTTGATCCCACTGCTTATGCACTTGTCAGTCAATCCCGGCCGGGGTCCGGACCTAGCGGGGTATCTGCCGGGACAGAGCCGGGCATGTACAAAACAGTAGTATTGCCCCGCAAGCCGGGATGTAGCCGGGACTTGGCTGGGAATGTACGTTAGCGTCCCCGCCCTGCCGGGAACAATCATTGATGATAGCTTGGACTTAAGCGGGAGGTTAAAAAAAAATTAAACGGGGACTTAACGCATGTGTGTCACCCCATATAAAACCAGGCTATCAGTGAGCAGTATCGCCGTCAATCGTAGTATATCCCATTTTTATATAGCTCCATTGCAGTCCGATCTCTGCCATGTCGTGAAGGCAAGTATACAAGCTGCACACACGACGTTGTCGCACGGTCGAGATATCAACTAATCAGACGATCAATATTTCAACGTAAATCGCCAGAAAAACATCACAAAAGAACAGGAAACTGATTTAAAAAATTAATATATACTGAATCCACAATAAAATTACTAGAAGTTTGATCTGATTCATTAATTCATAAAATCACCGTAGGTAGTGAAAGCTATTTGATATTTCTGGCTAAATGCCCAGGAATATTGTCATTTCATTGCTAAAACGCGGGCATTTTAATATGAAAATGAAAATATGAATCGCTATGGAAACAAATAAATGCGGTTTTATGCACGTTTTTCGCTTTGTTATATGCGCATATATGCAAATCCATAATGCTTTCCAACAAGATGCTTGAGTGCTCCCTGGGCAGGGTCACAATATATGCTTACCCACTGACAGGTACGGCATAGGGCATATATTCAATTTTATTTTAGCAAGTCACGATCAAGAGTTAGAGCCGAAACAATCGCCATGATGATCTTGTTGTTTGGCTGAAAGTTGCCGTTGCAGATATGATGCAGGGTTTGAGATTATACTCTGCTATGATTAGTGGTCGGATATCGCCGTGGACAATGTTGGATTTTCTTTAACAAACCAAACTAAACGAGTTTGTTTATAACAGAACTTCCAATGTGGATGAATGCAATTTCGGTCGGGTTGACACTCTGTCGATACAAAGTGTAGTATGATTTAGACATGTTGTCGCAAAGCCGGGAACGAGCCGGGATTGTACCAAGAGTTTTTTACAAGACAGTCCCCGCCCCCATCGCCCGAGAATATACGGGGATTGTCACACCACAAGCCCGGCTCGTAGGGGCCGGGACCATAGCTGGGGATGTACAAAAAATGTCAAGCCCGGTACCCGGGATTTCTTGCTACTTTAGCGGGGACAAAGGCGGGGGTGTCACGACCGCAAAATGTACATTCCCGACTAAGTCCCCGCTAGTCCGGGGACCCCCAGGGCCGGGATTGAAATGACAAGTGGCATTACACCACCAAACTTGAGATTTTATATTTTTTTCTAGTCAATCAAATATTTCCGTGGAAAGCTTTTGAGAGTATAATGTGAAAAAGGTGTATTATATTGGGTTTTAATACCAGTTTTGGTGGTGATTTCCAGTATGATTAGAATGATGTATTATATTCACCAGCATAAATTTACAAAAATGTTGTGCTGTTTTGAGGTTTTGAGGATGTGGAAGAGTGAGCAACTCTGATGAAAATTTGGAACATTTTAAGGGGGAACATTACGCCTCAGTTAGTTAGAGAAATGCACCTTAGCATGAAATTTAGTTAATAGTTTTTACAGATTCTCTCAGTCCCTCTCCCCAATATTGCAGAGATGGAGTACAGACTGCAAATTTAATACCTCGCAGTTCACATGTAAATGTCTCATATAAAGTTGTAACAAGAGCTTTACAGCACCCAGATGCAAAATATTGCAGGAAGGAAAGTGTCCTCTGCTCGCCAAGGCCCCCTGTTAAGAGCAAATGTAAAACTACTCTGTAATGCTCAAGCCGGTTCAACTCATGAAGAGTTTGAAAACATTGATATGTATCATAGCAAAAATTCTAGTACGGCACCAATGTATGTTCATAGGCCCTTGGTTTGCTGAAAAGCTAGATTCTAAAATAAAAGGAGCATTGCCCAAGTTGTTTCTCTTGGAAATTTCTGGTTATGGTTTATGTTTGACAGCAAAAATGTAAACCCAATTTAAAGGGTGACTCAGAGATTTTGAAATATATTTTTTTGGGTTATTAACCCTAACGCGGCTCAGACGCATACGTTGCACTGAAAACGTGGTACCGGTTGGAAAATGTTTCTCGTTTGCATCCTCGGCCGTCAACAACTATTTTTGTCGCGGCAAATGACTCATTGCACTCATTGCATTTGGGCTGTCGTACACGGAAAATGACGCGATGATGTTCCTCGTTGCATCTGGGCCGTCTTTACGGAAAATGACGCGAGTTCCCGTTGAATCTGGAGCCGTCTTCCGGAAAATGACGCGATGTTCCTGTGCACCTGGGCGTAATTCCGGAAAATGCATTGCGATTGCTTTTTCATGCATTTCGGACGGTTTTGCCCGCCAGAAGGCGCAATGCTTTTCATCAGGCGGGGGACACTGTGTACAAATGAGCCAAGACATTTAGGATTACGATGGTGATAGCGCCACCATTTTCGATATAAGCTACTTAAATTATGCATAACGCATTCATGACGTAAACTGGAGCATGGGGCGTATCGTAATAACGCCACGCACGACTATGACGTTGCGTAATAGCGCCACTCACGCTGGCGAAATAGTCTTCAGATTTCATGCAGATCAGTGTGCAGTACACATCCATTATTTATTATTAGGATCCCTTTTTCATTGCATTCGCACGCGATGTTCCTCGTTGCATCTGGGACGTCTTCCGGAAAATGGCGCGATGTTCTCGTTGCATTGGGCCCGTCTTCGGGGAAATTGACGCGATGTTCCTCGTTGCATTCGGGGCCGTCTTCAGGGAAAATTACGCGATGCTCCTCGTTGCATCTCGGCAGTTAGCGACTTTACGCTACTTATTCGTGTGCCGGGAAAAAACGGCCGAGAGCAATGTAAAGAAAAATAAATATTTGTTTCTCGTTGCATCTGGGAAGTTAAAAATAAAATAAAATAGATTGCACCTGTGGCATTTGGGCCGTTGGTCGGCAAAAGACCCCGGTCGGGTTAGGGTTAAAGGGGGATGGCACGAATTTTAAGGACAAGAAGTTTAATTGTTGATGATTGGCCTTCACTACCAAACCTCATCTGTAAAGTTTCGCGCCGTATTTCAATCCGTTTATTGAAGCGAGAGCTAAAAAACGTGATTTGTAACTCCCATAGAGTACTGTTTAAATATTAAGATTGGTTCGACCAAAATGGGGCACATTGTTTGCTCAGAATTTCCAACCAAACATTCATGGCTTTAGATTTCACAGGGTAATGAGAAAAATGTAGCTTTCTTCGATACCAAAATGTTGACCACTTCCGGTGTAAAATCTGGGGCTCTGGGGACGAGGGCTATTAGCGATCGGGGCATGGACCTTTAATTAAAAATAGTTAACTAGAACTAAGATAGCCCCTGAAATGCTCAATTTCAAAGTTTCAGATGAAATTGAAAAACAGATTTTTCGTTTTGATTTTGTATAAAACATTTACGTGTTGTATAACAGTACCATTGGATAACAGAGTATAACAAAAATCCGGATCCGGAATTTTATTACATAATTTTGATTTTCTACATGAAGACAGCGATTTTCTGTAGTATGTCACATTGGACCAAGCATTGTCTACCTGCCAAAAAACAGATTTGTTAGAAAAATGAGGGACCCCTCATCGGGAAATATCCGAGTCGGCCTTTAAGCTGATTCATTGATTGCCCCCCTTGCAACCCTGAATGTGTTATAGGATGGGAGAAAACTTAAGTCTATTTATGATCTTGTTGTTGGGCTGAAAGTTTCCGTTGGCAGATATGATGCAGGGTTTAGATATTACTCTGCTATGTTTGGTCGGAATCGCCGGGATAATGGGATTTTTTTAACAAACCAAACTAACGGGTTTGTTTCTCCAACATAACTTCCGATGTGATGAAAATTCGGCTCGGTTCTGACACTCTGGCATCCAAATGTAGTATGATTTAGACCTGTTCGCAAAGACGGGACCGATCCGGGATTGTACAGAGTTTTAAGGCATACCCGCCCCATTGGCCGAGAATTATACGGGGATTGTCACACACCAGCCCGGCTAGTAGGGGCCGGGGACATAGGCGGGGGATGTACAAAAAATGTAAGCCAGGGCTACCCGGAGTCGTTGCTTACGTGAGCGGGACAAAAGGGGGGGGTCACGACAGCAAAATGTACATTCCCGGCTAAGTCCCGCTAGTCCCGGGGACCCCCAGGGCCGGGATTGCAATTGACAAGTGCATTACCCATAAAAACTTGAGATTTTATATTTTTTTTCTAGTCATATTCCAAATATTTCAGTGGAAGCTTTTGAGATTATAATGTGCAAAAGTGTTATTTATAATGGGTTAATAATTTTGGTGGTGATTTCCAGTATGATTAGAATGATGTATTTCTATTCACCAGATAAATTAAAAAAATGTTGCTGTTGGAGGTTTGAGGATGTGAAGCAGTGAGCAACTCTGATGAAAAATTTTGAACATTTTTGAAGGGGACATACTGCCTCAGTATTTAGAGAAATGCACCTTAGCATGAAATTTATGTTAATAGTTTTAATTCTCTCAGTCCTTCCCCAAGATTGCAGTAGATTGGAGTTACGACTGCGCAAATTTAATACCTAGCATTTCACATGTTAAATGTCTCATACTAATGTGTAACAAGAGCGTTCACAGCACCAAAGATGCAAAATGATGCAGGAAAGAAAAAACAAAAAAAAAAAAAAAAAAAACTGCTCCTCTGCTCGCACAAGGCCCCCTGGTAAGAGCAAATTTAAAACTACCTCTTGTAATGCTCTAGCCGGTTCACTTCACTGAAGAGTTTAAACATGATATGTATCATAGCAAAAAATTTCTAGTTTACTGCACCTAAATGATGTTCATAGGCCCCTTGGTTTGCTGAAAACAGGTAATTCATAAAATAAAATGGAGCATGCCAAGTTGTTTTCTCTTGCAAAGTCTTCATGGTCTTGGGCTTTATGTTTGCGACAGCAAATAAATAAACACCAATTAAAGGGGGACTCAGAGATTTTGGAAATATATTTTTTGGGTTATTAACCCTAACCGCGGCACAGGCGCAATACGGTGCAATTGAAAACATGTCGGTTGGATGGAATAGGAAAATGTCTCGTTGCATCTCGGCCGTCAACAAATATTTTGTTGTCGACGCCCCCAAATGACTTCATCATTGGCACCATCATGCATTTGGGCGTCTTACCGGAAAAATGACGCGATGTTCCTCGTTGAATATGGGCCGTCTTTACGGAAAAATGACGCGATGTTCATCGTTGCATCTGGGCCGTCTTCCCGGAAAATGAGCGATGTTCCTCGTTGCACCTTTTTGGGAGAGACCGTCATTCCGGGAAAATGATGCGATGCTTTTCACTGCATTGCGGACGGTGTGCCAGAAGAAGGCGCAATGCTTTTCATCATCAGGCGGGTGACACCTTGTACAAATGCCCATAGACCAATTTCGATAGCGATGGTGATAGTGCCACCATTTTCAATAAGGTAATTTTTAAATTATGCATAAAGCATTCATTGACGTAAACCGGAGAATGGGTAGCGTAATAGCGCCAAGACACGACTATGACGTAGCGCAATAGCGCACTCACGACTGGCGAACTATAAGCTCAGATTTCATTAAGAATCAGTGTGACAGTACGCATCCATATTTATTATTATTTATTTAGGATCCCTGTTCTCATTGCTTCGCACGAGTGTACTCGTTGCAGCTGGGACGTCCGTTCAGGAAAATTGCGCGATGTTCCTCGTTGCAGCGGGGCCGTCTTCCGGGAAAAGACGCGATGTTCCTCGTTGCATCTGCGGGCCGTCTTCCGGGAAATTACGCGATGTTCCTCGTGGGATCTGGGACGTTAACGCTTTACGCTACTTATCCTGTGCCGGAAAACGGCGCGATGCAATGAAACGCAAAATTTGTTCTCTCGTTGCATCTGGGCCGTTAAAAATAAATAAAAATAGATTGCACTTGTGCCATTTTGGGCCGTTGTCGGCAAACGACCCGTAAGGGTGGGGGGTAAAGGGGGATGGCCCGATTTAAGGACAAGAGTTTTAATGTGATAGTTGGCCTTCACTCCCAAACCTCATCTGTAAAGTTTAGCGCGATATTTCAAATCCGTATTGATGCGAGAGCTAAAAACGTGATTTTGGAACTCCCATAGAGTTACGTAGAGTATTAATATTGGTCGACAAATAGGGGCCATGTTCGCTCATAATTTCCAAACAAAACATCATTTGGCTCTAAGATTTCACAGGGTAAAGGAGAAAAATAGAGCTTTCTTGGATACCAAAATGGTGACCACTTCCGGTTAAATCGGGGGCTTCTAGGGACAGGCCTATTAGCGATGGGCCAGGACTTTAATTAAAAATAGTTAACTAGGACGAAAGATAGACCCTGAACTGCTCAATTTCAAAGTTTCAGATGAAACAGATTTTTCGTTGATGTAGTAAACATTACTGTGTACTATAACCAGTACCTGGATGACCGTGTCTAACAAAAAATCCGGATCGGAATGTTATGACATTAATTTTGATTTTCTACATGAAGGACATCGATTTTCGATTACTATTTCCCATGTGACAAAAGCATTGTCTTCCTGCAAAAACATGATTGGTTGAAAATTGAGGGACCCATCATCGGGAAATCTCTGAGTCGGCCTTTAACTGATTCAGTTGATTGCCCTTGCTAACCCTGAATGTGTATAGGATGGTGAAAACTTAAGTCTACTATGGATTTTTTTTTAAGTGCACAAAGATTGATAACAATAGACACTGCTCCCATTTTGTTCGTTTTGAACTATTTGTTAGTCAAGGTTTTGTACATATATATTAATACAAAGCAAGTAAAAAAAAATATGCAAGTCCACCAATTGCACTCTTCTCACTCCCTTTAACAACGTGTACACCATCTACATCAAACTACACAAACAAGCCAATAATGAGAATTTTGCTGTGAATAAAATGTCAGCCTGTTAAACTGTGAAATGCTATACGTACATGCGGTTGGAATCTTATTGATTTCTTCCTTTTCTAAAGCAAGTTTTACGATGACATTTAGATGGTGATTGTGCTCGGGGCTTTTCATGTTCATCAGGTTTTATGAATGTGAATGCCAGATAATTAAGATATTTTGTTGAAGTTGCCATTACAAATTTGAATTGTCCACAAGTATAGGCACACTGTTGACATTCATTTTGCACTTGTAAGTTTGCTACAAAGTGAAATGAGAAGTGAAACTGATGAATTTCTTGATTACAAGTACGTCACTTCATGTTGTTATTAATGAACTAAAGCGACAGTTGCTCATTAGTCCAGGAAAATAGTAATATGACCTAAAACTAAAACAAGAATTTTGATGGCATTTGAAATTGTCACAAAAGAGGGATATCAAAAGTCTAGAATTATACAGAGGTTTATTATAGGTAATTTTTTTTAAAAGTCTCAAATTGTTCACAAGATACTAACTTGTTCAGCCAGTCTTAAGGATGACCATTAGTTTTAATATTACTGGTTTGTAACTGTTCAATGTCATCCTAGGGCTAAATTTTTAGGATGTTCCCATTTTGTTGAAATTTTAAATTGTTTGTCTGGTGATACCATAACACAATATTGATACTTCATTATATAAATATAATATATTAATATATAGGGACACTTATCAAAAAAAAAATGAAGCAAAAAATATTCCACATTCACAGTAAATAATACTTGCTGTTATATTTACACTCAGGCAACCAAATTGTTCACTTAGAACTGTTCACAATGTCCAGCCAAAAAGCCCTCCACATTTACATGCAGTTCTACTGTATTTCACATTCACTGGAATGCTTATTAACAGCGTTGCAGACCATCGTACTACTGGCTTCTCAGGTATCCAAATATGGCTATTCATCCATGAAATGGCAAGTGCCATGTCCAATTCAGGTTAAGTCTTGAAATCAGGTGTGTGACATCATTGCAAAATGAGGGAGATGAAGATCAAATGATGCCCTAGAGGAGGTTTCCATTTTCAATAACACCATATTCAATAATATACTAATACTGTAGACACTCGGGTATAAGCCCACCCCTTAAATGGAAGATTTCACTTAAAAAGAAGGGTGGGCCTATACCTGGAGAGGGGCTAGAACTTGGTAGAAAATATTGGATCAAAAAATCCAACAAAATGTTTTAAGAGTGTATTATTCACTCAGCTAAGGCTCAGTATACCCTTTTTTTTGCAGCAGATAAATATTAAAAATAAAAATTAAATGTTCTATTTTCCAGTTATAAATATTGTTCCTCAAACAAAGCAAGCCACCCTTTTTTGCATTAATACTTTGATAGATCCAAAGTTGGTTTTCATCTAGCTGGCCAGCTCAAAGTTTTCAAATCAAGATATCAAAGGCAACCACTGTTAAATGGAAATTATAAAAAAATAGTTAGTCTCCAAATCCTCTTGCACTCAAAATAGCAACACAAACAGCTAAAGACCCCAAAGATGGTATACATGTAGAAATAATAGTGCAAAATTACCACCTGGGCCTATATACTGGGGTGTATGCTAGTTCCTGCATTTTCTTTGAAAATGAGGAGTGGGCTTAAAACCAAAGGTGGGCTTATACGTGAGTGTTTATGGTACTAGTATAAATGTGATAACATATTTTCATACCACATGAAAGATTTGTGCTTGTCATATTTGCAAAAATAACTAGATACATTAAGGTATTAACCTGAGGCTAGGCTATCAATATTTCTGTGTCATTTTCCTGAATTGATATCGGGGATGAATTCAGTATTCTGCCACCATATCCTTCAACATGCAGTTTATTCTGTTTAGGCTGTCAAATTCATAGGGTGGTGGCACAATAACAAATTCTTTCCTTGATGTCATTTGATTTTATTTATTGCTGGCAAAGGGATTTAATATCTACCTATTTGAAGGGTCTTTTTTATTACTATTTGCAATTGTGTTATATTTTTGTTACAGCTTCACTGGCTTTAAAATTTCTACAACTTGTTCGCAAATGATAGTCTAGGCCATTGGATGAATAGAGATATATTTTTCACATAAAAATAACATACCCCAAACAGATAGGGATATTAATAAAAGGGTAAAGACATATGGTAATTTGTAGGCAAACTTGAAGTTTGCCATAACTTTAATCAACAAATATGTCTGTTACATGGATATTTTGAGGATGTGGCGTGGTCTAGTGGTTAGCAAGCTTGCCTCTGGAGCAAAGGGTCCACGGTTCTAATCTCAGTGGAACCACTTGCTAGATTTAATTCGGACTCCCTTTGGGACTTATTTGTATAACAGATATCGATTAAAACCTGAATACCACTTTCTCCATGGTTCATTGAAATGGCAATGACCATTAAGCTTGCCCTCACCCTCTCTGTGTGTGTTTTCGTGTAGTGTGGATGAAGGTCAATAATGGTGGTGTATTAGCTGCTGCCTCAAAGTTGCATTGTTTCTGTCTAGTAATTCCTTAATTTGTTGAAAAAAATTCATATTTCTGTCCAAGTAGTCTGAATACTATATAAATATTTACTTCCTGCACGTTTCGATTAGAGATTAACCGATCCGGGATTTCCTCTGCCGATCCGATGCCCGATACGTTTTTTGTCGTATCGCCGATCCACCGATCCGAGCCGATGGTTTGTCCTATATGTTAAAGATCGACCAACCCTCGTTAGTAGGTAGTAGGAGTTGGCACTGGATGGTTAACTTTTTAAACTTATAGGAATTGGCGACGATGATTAATATTAATAATCTGTTTGTCCAAGTTGTTACAAGTTCCGATGAGGGATTTTGGAGGAAACGGTTATCTTTTCTTACCATAATGTGTGGTAAAATATAACGATACCGCCACTCAAAATCTGCATTGTAATTCCGCAAAACAACATCCTGTCCTGAGTTCTCAGAATACCGCCCATCATGCTTCATTAAATTGAAGATTTTCATTATATTAATTGATTTCAAAATGATTGCGTTCAAGTTTACTAATCCAAACACAGTTTGGTTCAATTATAACCGTAGTCGAATCTATATAAACCCTGCTTCAACTCTGCCGTCCATTTGCCCACCAGTGTAGCAACTCCATTTCAGGAGCCGGCTATACAATATGTCTATTATGCTTGACAGGTGTCAAAGGACCTGTGCGTGTACGGCTCTAATAGTACGCTTTACATTTGCGGCAAAATGGCCCCCCGACAAATTTATTTTAACATTCCGTTCTTGTTTCGCAAGAACACTTACAAATCAATTTTAATTCCAGTCTTCATCATTTGTAGTATTTTGTTTTGATTTTCCCAGTCATTCTTTTACATATTTTTTAATTTTTTTAATTTTTTTACCCCCCCCCACCCCCCCCCACAACCCCCCCCCGCAATCATCTCAAAACTTAAATTGGATTCCCCCGGAAAACACGTGTCTTAGGGTCAACAAGGACAAAGCTGGCAGATCATAGCGCTGATGAGCTGACCGGTACCTCGCGCCTCGCAAGGGCTGAGAAATTCATTGACCTTGCTGATATTGAATATGTTATTTATTGAATTATTTTATTATTCATAATAATCGCAGGAGGAGCATTGATGATGGAGTCGCTAGCGCCACATGGCCTTTATGGATTAGCGTTTTTATGTTCTAAGCAAATTGATATTCATTCTTAACCAAAGGTCCACAACGCACGCTCATGTTTGGCTGGTGGAATAAAAACACGGCTGTTTCGGATTATGAGCCTTGCATATTACTCGTCCTAATTTCGTAGTCATACGAGCATTGTGGGAAAGGTGTTTGGTGCTCGTCAGAGCCCACGAGCTAAAACTACCGATAATAAGTTTACTTTTCTCAGTGCCATGGGTTCCATAAGTTTACACCTAGTTGAGGGATGTTTTCGTACATTTAATCAAATTTCCTTTTTTTGGGGTAACCCTCTCTGATGCAAAACATCCATAAAAGAACTTATATTTTTAGATTACAGTTACACAACACCCTTTTCTCTAATCTATGCTGTTAACGTTATGTCTCACGCAGTACATTAATTAGATATTTTTTTGCAGTCTTTGTCCAAACTACAACTGTGGAAAATACGGTGGGAAAATCAAAACAAAACTTTCTGCTGATCCCCTTTTTCTTTTCAGCACTTACAATCAATGAGGAGACTGGAATGAGATATAGTAGCCCCACGTGAGCTTGGTAAAGCTCACAGGTGGTGACAACAATTATTATTATTAATGTTATGTTCTCTATGCAATTTAGTACTGAGAATTCATTGCAATGACCCGACAATGTTTACAAAACACAACTTAGTCGCTTCTACTATTATTATGACACTGTGATGCTGTCCAAAATACAGCAACTGCAAGTGAAAACGAACCTAAAAAAATACGTAACGCAAGAGTTGGAAACGGGAATATTTCGGCCCGTATCTGGTACTCTGCTTAGAACTAGGTTTTTATGTTCATTGAAGGCTTGAACTTGAAGCACAAAGATAACAAAAATAATAAAACATAAAGGCCGTAATTTTCTCAGTTCACTTCCATGTTCACTTACACCGACTGATATTTCCGTGGAGAGCAAGGTCCAGGCGCCTGTCATGCGTTGTACCTTAGACAGGACCATAACATTTGCAGTATAGCTGAATTTGGAACCGTCTTGAAGTTGAGATCGTGATAGTAATATGTAAGTTGTCTTAGCCTTAAGTTTCTCATGTAGGCGAAGATTTATAATTGAAGATGCTAGCTAATACACCTATTAAAATCAGTTTGAGTACCTCGTTTTTCCAACTTAAAAACTGGTAAAATACCCATTAACTTTGTCCTTTCTCTTCATTCGATATATCGGTTGAGGATCGTCAGCTCGGACTCGGACATATTTTTTGGCAGATCGATCTTTTGCCGATTTAGCAAATCGGCCGCCGATCCGATGTCCGATACAAATATCCGTTAATCTCTAGTTTCGATGGAGACCTACCATCTTTATCACGCTATGAGTGACTGGCGATGACAACCACTGACGATGTTTCTCTTGGTAACATCAAGAGTTTTTGGCCAGTTTGATTTCCTGGGGATATTCCAGTCACTCTCAAATATGTGAGATAAATTTTTTTTTGATACTTCCTTCACGTCCCTGTTCTGATGGTACCCTCCCTTTTTCTATTTCCACTGCTTCTTTATCCATCTTTTGAATTTGTCTTCCTCCGTGCCTATGACCTTAGCATTGTCCCATCCCCTAACATGATTTGTGTCCCACAACATGATCTGTGATGGCATATTTGTTGGTGATAGTAAAGGATGCCTGTCGAGACGCGCGTGTGGTGATTTTTCTGCTAATTTTTCCACTTCTTCATCTATGCTCAACCAAGCGGAACAAGAAAACCGAACATAACCAGGGATTTGTCGGGTTCCCGCTCAAAAAATCGGGTGGTGACTTTCCAAATACAAATTGAACAATGTGAGACCAGTGTTCTTGCAAAAGGTCTCAATTATGCTATTTCTCCCCTCACCGTCTGTGCGTAGGAATTTATTGTCGCTCCTTGACTGTCCTTTCAAAACCCTCCCCCAGCCGCCTGGAATCCAATTAGATCCAAATATCGAACTCGCTGAAGCGGCGAAGCTCGCGGAACACATGTTTTCCTCGTGATAACATGAATGCCATTAAAAGTCTCAAAAAGAGCAAAGACATTATGATGCTACCGCAGACAGAAAGTCAACAGAAGTGTATGGATACACAGATAATGAAGACACAGTCCACAACATGCTTGAAGATAAAAAATCTTACTAGAAACTTACATGTGATCCTACTACTCCTAAATATAGAAGTGCGCTTCTGAACTTAGTAAAGCTTTAGAAGAGGAAAATCAGTCAGGCAACAATACAAATACTTTGTATCCTACAGCTGATAATATTCCCATAACTTCTACTGTACTCCTAAAATCCACAAGCCCACAACCCCATTGCGTTCCAATAGTGGATACACGGCTACTATCGTTTACAACACCTCGCGCTGGTTGGCCGATATTTTGGGTAAGCTTGTGGGTAATACGTGCCACCATTAAAAACTCAAGACATCTGGCAGAAGAACTCGCACATTGTAATAGACTAGGAGATATAGTTAACTCGCCTGACTGTAAGCCTCTTCACGAACACCCCTATCGATCAGGTTTTAACGATCGTGAAACATCGTCTAGACACCGAAGAGTCTTAACAAGAATATAATAAAAGCGACTGGATTTCATCTGAATGTGACTGATGTAGTTGCGTCTTCTCGAGTTTGTGCTCACGTACCCGATTTCTGTTTAGGGAAATATCCGATCGCCAACGGTTTAGGCACAGCTATGGGCAGGCCCGTTTCATCACCGATTGCCGCAAATATCTTCATGGAGGCTCTTGAACAAGAAGCTATAGCAACCGCCCTTGGATTGCCCGCCCTAAGTTTTGTGCTCAGATACTTAGATACATTCTTGAAATCCTCAAACACAGATCTGTCCCTAAACTAACTGAGCACCTCACCCAATTTTGACAAATCAGCATCCCTCAAATTTACTCATATGAAATGGAGAAGCCAACTGAAATCCTATTCCTGGACACTCTGATCGTGAGAAAATGGATGGCAACGGTTGAAACTGATGGTTTATAGAAAACCGACTCATACCGACCAGTATTTACATTATCTCCTCCATCACCTCTACCAGAAACTGGCGTCATAAGAACATTGTTCGACAGAAAGGACAGACTTTGTCACAGAAACCCAGGATTCAAAGAGGATAAATTAAAGTGTAAGGAGGCTCTAAAAGTCTGTGGTTACCCTGAACTGGACCTTCAGACAGGGAAAAACCAATGCAAGCTTTCCACCCTAGCGACCAACAACACAAAATCCAATCAAAACAAAATCCAAGCATGGTTGTGTTGCCTCTATGGAAAGGAGTTACTGAGAAGGTATCCAGAATCAGAAAAGGACCATCGCCACTGCCATGTCCCTTGTTGAATACCCTAAGACGTGAAACGTGTTTCATCCTAAAGAGAAACAGCGAGTGACCACACACCACCCACGCTCATCCCTTCTACAGCCCTCGTGCCCTGCTTCCTATAATTGCAACAAAGTCTATACATAGGTGAAACGGGTCGGAAATTTGGAACTCGCTTTGGATGAGCATAAGATCAGAAGTGGAAAATTACAGAAAAATCACCACACGCGCGTCTTCCTCCGACAGGCATCTCTTTTCTATCACCAACAAAATCCTGCCATCACAGATCATTTTGTGGACACAAATCCATGTATTGGATGGGACAATGCTAAGGTCATACGCACGGAGGAAGACAATTCAAACAGATGGATCCCAAGATCAGTGGTAATAAAGAAAAAGGAGGGGTACCATCATGAACAGGGATGAAGGACATTATCAATTAATCTCACATATTGATATTCTGGAATCCCCAGAAATCAACTGGCAACTCTAACGGTTTCTCTCCCCTCCCGCGCCCTGCCGCGTTCGTGCTGTGGTTTCTGCCCCTTCGATATCCACCCCCGTCTGCCTCATCACCTCATACCGGTGTCTGTACCTTAAGAGGTCGTCGCCATCGAAACTCTCGCAGTATAGGTAAATGCGTATTTACGACTTTGGATCGAAATTGAATTTCTTTTTCAACTATTATCGACCGATCTGAATGTGAACTTATTCAATAACGCTTCTTACCATTCAACCCTTCGTCGCATTTTGTCCCCCCAAAATCCATGCTACCATGTTGTGGCATAAACCGGGCCAGATATTCCTACTACGATGTTGAGACCTTTTAAATATATACCCTTTATTCACAGTATTTATTGGTTTTATGTACATTTAAACTTCACAAGGCACAGACCAGTCCAAACAGGGTGTGCACACATTGCTGGTCGGGACATCAACTCTGGTGTGTTTCTTCGTGGTATGCTTCATGTAAACGCCCTTCTCCGTGTCTGCTGAATAACTGTTTCTGAAACTCATTTTAGATACAATCATCTCCATTTCTCCTCCCACTTCACCGCTTGCGATTTGGTCTTGAGGGTGCACTATTTTTTCCCAAATATGCCAGTTGTCTATCGTCAGCAAAATGGATCTGGGGTGGTGTCTCCATTCACACATGTTTGCATCCTTGTGTAACTTCCACACTTCTTCGCAATCATTTCATACCAATGATACCATGTATCTTAAAGGGGCGTTTCCCGATCGTCTTGGGGACCCCCCTTTATTTTCCCCCAAAGGTGCGTATCGCACCTCATTTGAATATCAGATGAAGGCCGAATAAAAAAACTTTTTCTCACATTTATCGTCCTGAAAACACTTTTGAGACCCTCAGCCATTTCATTGCCAAGATTTAAACGAAAAAATTGCCAGAATTTTAGTGAATTAACCATCAATATTAGCACATATGAAAGGCTATGCATGGCGCATTATTATTCTCTAACTAATCCATCAAAACCGCAGGGTTGTTTCCCACAGTACTGGATGGGGCCATGTGTAAGTGCCAGGCTCTTATATCAGTAGAGAACACATTAGACATAAATCGAAGACACAAGAACCTTAATTTATATGTCTTAAAACATTGACCCAGTATCGTTTGGTTTCATTATTTCTACTGTAAATTATCTTGCAATGAGGTGCAAACAAATCTTGAATTTTGACATTTTCTTCCGTTAGATCTTTCTGTTCCAGAGAGTGTTTTGAACTCATCCCATGATACATAGCCAATTTGGCCCTATACCACACTGTACTAACACATGTCAGACTTGGGTTAAAAAGTGTTCAAATTTTTAAGAACTACAAGACATTTCTAATCATGCAAAAATTCCTAAGTTACTAACGATTTGTGGGCTAAGAGCGTTCACGTCATGAGTTTTTATGTGTTGAGAATACGATTTTTGTGTGATCACATGACCCTATTGAGGTGAAATTTCCCAAAACTGGTGCATTGTGGGATTGACTCAAAACACCCTCTGGATCTTCTCCAAGCTGTGTGCGTCCCATTAGCATGCCCCTAGGTATGAGGAAGATTAAGAACCAGTAGTGTAATGCATCAAGTCCTTGCCCTTGCTTATTAATGTGGGTGATAAAAGCAGGGCCAAAATTGGGTCGCCATTAAGCATAACATTTACTTGGGCCTTAGGCTGATAGAATGCATACTTGTTTGCCTGTGGCTTCTACTAGATGGATTTTTACACTCAATATATTAAATGCACAATTAATGTTTTATGTTTGGATTGAGTATGGTAGCATAATGTATGCTCTCATAAACTGGCATTTGTTAGATGAAAATGCTTGTGTACTTCTCCCCTGTTAATGCAAGATTCATATCAATTCTAATGTGGCGTATGTTCATAAACTGATCTAAATTTAAGAGGGAGGACAGTAGGAGACCTACTGTCTGAATTTGTTCAACGCATGTCTCCTCAACCTAAAATCTCGCAAAGTCCTAGATTCACAGGTGAGCGATAAAATAAAATCAGTGCTATTAATTAATAGTGTTGATTTAAAATATTTTTGTCACTGTGATAGTGTCAAAAAGAAATGCATATAAAATGATGCAGAGGAGGTTTAGCATGAATTAAAGCCAAATTCATTTAAATCTAGGCAGACGGGGATAATGTTAAGTTTACAAAAGGCAACCCTGAAAAACAAACGTACCAGTCTCAGCTAGACATTCTGTAAATAATCATGAAAGAGGCCAAATTCATTTTAAATCTAGCCAAGAGACGGGGGATATGTTAAGTTTACAAAGGCAACCCTGAAAAACAACGTACCAGTCCTCACTAAGACCTGTCCTGTAAATAATCATGAATATTATTTCTGTATATGGATGGACAGATCATAAGCAATGCTACATAGCAGAGTGTAGATTGTTCCTGAAAAGCTGAAATTCATAATTTCATTTGCTTTATCATATCAACTCTTGCTTATAAAATCTAAGTGAGCCAACTCTTTTATTTTTGGGTAGAATTATGATATTGTAATATTTTTAATATTATTCAGAACAATTTCACTCACTCCATATCGAGAGTGAAATACTCTTGGACCTTGCATTTCACTCTTTGAAAAAATAATCTAAAAAGTGTGAAGTCACTCTTAATTTTCTGTTCTCAAGTGACCTTCAGTTTTTCGGTTTCACTCTTCAGAATTGACAGTTCACTCTTGAAAATTTTTGCTCCAAGAGGAATACTCTTGAGAAAAAATGTGAGTGAATTGTGTTTAATTAGGCATATCTCTAAAATTTGTCAGATTTTTTCATAAATTGGGAATCATTTAAATCTTAAAAGATTGTGTGTGTGCTCTGATCCACTGCCCAAATATCCTCAATGGAATTATTGTAATATTTAGAATACCTGACGACATCTTATTTTATTGGCTATGCATGCTCAGTCATTGGACCTGCACATGTACAGGTCAAGTGTGCAGGTCCAATGATTTGTTTATTTCGTTCTCGCTCGTGCTTGCAATGCCAAATGCTTGTCCAAGTTTTAGGTCAAACTGGTGAATTACCTTGTGTAGTCTCATATCTGGGATTGTGTGGGCAAAGTTCCCTCAATATAATCTGTATGTGCAGTGTATGTATGTACAGGTGTAGTCACTTAACAATAATATTTAATTTGTATGATCATTTTTTGAAACTGCATTGCCAACATTGTTTATAAAACTTCCACAAGACAATTGACAGATATAAAAAAAAACCTTATGTAAACTTCATTACATTGAAGGAATGACTTAAAAAATTTCAAAAGAGATTGAAAGGTGTCTAAATATATCCATGTGGCAACTTTACAAAATCCCACAAAGAATTTGAGTGATGTAGTTGTTGACCGGGAGGGGTGGGGGGGGGGGGGGGGTGTTTTTATTGAGTAAGACTTTCAAATTGTTATGTTTTAAGCTCAGCAATGAACTTACAGAGCTTGAAAGGTTTGTTTGTCAATGTTCATTCACACGTCTGTTTGCTTTTTAAAAAATGGTTTTTCTTGCCATGACTGAGTCGCCAAAATAACCATCTCAAGACATATGAGCTAGTAAATTCCTCATTCCCTTGGCACAGTTCGTAGCTTTCATTCACACAATTTAATTAGAAATACACCCTGTTTTTGTTTTGGTATGATATATGATACCCAGAATAAACAAAGGTTGTTCACATCAATGTACAAACCACTGACTGTGTCCCTTGGTGATGAGCTTATTGTAAATTCAAGGAGAGCGATTGCCGTAACAAACTTGCTTGCTAACACTCTTCAGCGAATGAAGATACAACAGCCTTTTTTTGCATCACATGACCTACAAGATTTTTAAACGAATAAGCCACTGTGGTTGGAAATACGGCAGAGTATTATGGAAGAGGATGGAAATATCCTCCAAAACCTGGAACCTTAATTCATGTAAAATATATTGGTGCATTTATTAATCAATTACCTTACAATTCTGTGCGATTCCAGATTTTAAATGCTACATTTTAAGAGACTGACTCTCGGTTTTTTTAAGTTGGCTACATTGGAATATGTCAAAATAAAGGTTTTGTTATGACATATAAGCTGTAATTTATTCAGGTCATGGAAAGAAGTATTTTTGTGAGGTATATTTACATTGCTTTGAAACTAAAAGTGACGCAAGGGAAATCATTCTAAAGCAGTGAACGTCAGGTCAACTTTGTTTGAAAAGGATGGTGTCGTCACACATATTCATGATTAACATAGTACATGGATTATACAGAAAATAAAAGTTTAGTTTCCCTATTTTCTTAACCCACAGGGATCTTAAATGCTTCTGACAATAGCATAGTATCAAAGTAAAACAAAAGATTTTCCCCTTTTGTTTCTCCCACAGGGGGCCAACATACTTCTAACGGACAACGGTGACGTCAAATTAGGTAAGTATGACGTGTGACTTAATGCATATAGCTTAGAGTGGAAAGCCTCACTGTGATTGCATGTGCAGTCGCTGTGAGTATTCTCTCCTTATTGAATTTAGACTGTCAAGTACTTGTGGTGCATCCACAATTCTTAATGTAGTTGTATGATGACACATTCTAATCTTTTTATATTTTCAAAGCATTTGGAAACTCCCATATCTATGATACTTTATGCACTATGTACATTGAAAAACACTCATGTTTACATAATAGTTAACAAGTAAAAAGTAAAGATATCATTATAGAGAGGTAAATTGAATTTTAACCATCTTTAGGAAGGTCAACTTGTCCATTACTCTGTAAAATAATCAGCAAAATGCAGAGAAGTAATTTTGCAAGATAATATTGTAATGGTATAGATGAGTTTATAGCCAATGTCAAATTTTAGTGAAAATGTCTAAAATTGACCCATTTTGAGGAAAGTCTGGTTTCAGTTAAAGGCACTATCGGTGATTTGCTAAATCAGAAAATCAAAAAAAATCATAAAAAATCAGATTTTCGCATGTCTTTAACAATTAAGTACAGGTATCCTAACGTACCCTGCAAATGAATAAGACCAGAAACAACCCAATAAGAACAAAATCAGAAATTTTAGTCATGTTCCGTACGGACACTTACTACAATATGTAATTGAATGGAGTTTCTTATCTTGGAACACTGCCATTTTCTTCCTTTTTTGTCAATTTTTCAGTTGTAAATAGTAGCTCAATGAGAATTCTACAGACTTATCCTTCACTTTTAAGCCATTACTGCAAATTTCAAATATTTTGACTCTTTTGGATAAATCATCGATAGTGTCTTTAAGTTTAACAACATCCAATAACAAAGGAAATTTTTCAATTTCATGTGTGTGTGTGTGTTAAGCAGTAGTTCAGTAATATCACATATCACAATGATCACCTGTTAGTATTCTGTGCACATATGCAAAGACACACACATGTACAACTTAATACTAATCCTTGCATAGATTTCACCATTGCTAGATTGCTTTCTGTAAATAATATTTATCAGTGGCAATCCAAATTACACAGGTTGTGATTATTTTACGGAAGTGCCGCACTCGGGCTGCTATGTGCCACAGGCACTCGTGATTGTCATTGTATCTCTGTACACCCAAACAGCTGCAACAATTTGTGCCAATTAGCTCAGATTCTGGTTTGATTAAATTAGGACAGTCAAATTCATCCTGGTCGTGGTAGAATCCGGCATTGCTCTTGATTTGATGGCATAGAAATGGCTCATCCATAGCTTGATTATTGCAATTTCTGTATACAATGGTAAAATGGATGAGTAGACATTACCACATGATCAACTGCAAATGAAGCATTATAATGGTGCGAATTGAAATTTGAGGCGGTGAGAGATGGGTTCAATACTGTGCATATTGTTACAACTCCAAGACTTTAATCCCAGACAGAATTCCCAGGTCGCCGTGTGGCGTGTACACGTACCGTTTCATTCCATGCACTATTATACCCTCTGCAATTGACTACGCATCTTGTGAAGAATTAAGTGACGACAGATGCGTATGTTTGACTGTTCCTCATTTATTGTTACTGATGCTCTACCAAAGAAGCACCTTAATGTCACACAGTCGTTCAGTTTTGAATATATATGAAAAATTCATGGTTATTTTCAATTGTGTGTGCATGAAAATATTCTGAAGACATTTAATGGCTGTATTAGAAAACAGCCTAAGCTTACACACAGTGAATACTAAGACAGGCTCCGGCTTAAAGTAGACATGACCAGAATAGCACATGTTCATATACAGTGCACTATAGTAACTGAATTGACAAGGCCTTTATAAACTAACAGACTAGCATGCATGTAACACAAACATCAGTAGGCTAGGCTTAGTACCTAAACTGTCAGTAATGCGTTTTTGAATAACTTGAATGTTAATTGGGAGTTCTTTCAATAATATCATTTCTACAGCAGATGCTCTTAAATATGGCCTATGCCCTCCATGAGACTTATGTCTTGTTTCTTGTAGCATTTTGCATGTTTATTTAAATGCAACATTACTTTTAAATGAATAAGTTCCCCCTCCCCCCAAAAAAATTACATGAAAAATATCAATTTTTGAATATTCTGTCATTTTAGTAATTTTAGTTTATCCAGTCATAACAATAGCAAAATCAGAGCGTGTAAAATACACTGGTGCCCATCGATTGACTCTGCCAGTATGTGGTTTGACTTAAATGACCATCATCATTTGTTCACAGAGCATTCTAAAGCTTGTATTCCAAATTTTCAAGACAGCTTTATCTTGGCTTGATCAACCTTTACAATATATATTAAATGATACTGGCTAAATTTGTTTTCTTAAAAAAATAAAGTGTGGTAGTAGCAATTTCAGGTAAAATTTTGAAAGTTTTATTTCTCCAGATATCTCCTCTAACTCATAAAAAATAGATATGCCTTAATCTCAATGGATTCTTGTGAATTTTTTAAAAGTGCAAGTAACTTCAAGTAAAAATCCAACCTTTATGCATACCATTACCATACGAAGAATATT
>JAMKCH010087200.1:0-19247 GCA_023653785.1 Ophioderma brevispina | reverse complement strand
CGTGACTTGGTTTGATAAGCACTCTTCACCATATGAAGATACAGCCTTTTTGCACTGACATTCACAGTGTGGTTGGAAATACGGCAGAGTATTATGGAAGAGGATGGAAATATCCTCCAAAACCTGGAACCTTAATTCATGTAAAATATATTGGTGCATTTATTAATCAATTACCTTACAATTCTGTGCGATTCCAGATTTTAAATGCTACATTTTAAGAGACTGACTCTCGGTTTTTTTAAGTTGGCTACATTGGAATATGTCAAAATAAAGGTTTTGTTATGACATATAAGCTGTAATTTATTCAGGTCATGGAAAGAAGTATTTTTGTGAGGTATATTTACATTGCTTTGAAACTAAAAGTGACGCAAGGGAAATCATTCTAAAGCAGTGAACGTCAGGTCAACTTTGTTTGAAAGGATGGTGTCGTCACACATATTCATGATTAACATAGTACATGGATTATAAAGAAAATAAAAGTTTAGTTTCCTTATTTCCCCAATCCACAGGGATCTTAAATGCTTCTGACAATAGCATAGTATCAAAATAAAACAAAAGATTTTCCCCTTTTGTTTCTCCCACAGGGGGCCAACATACTTCTAACGGACAACGGTGACGTCAAATTAGGTACGTATGACGTGTGACTTAATGCATATAGCTTATAGTGGAAAGCCTCACTGTGATTGCATGTGCAGTCGCTGTGAGTATTGTCTCCTTATTGAATTTAGATTGTCAAGTACTTGTGGTGCATCTACAATTCTTAATGCAGTTGTATGATGACACATTCTAATCTTTTTATATTTTCAAAGCACTTGGAAACTCCCATATTTATGATACTTTATGCACTATGCACATTGAAAAACAAAACCATGTTTAGATAAAAGCTTACAAGTAAAAAGTAAAGATATCATTATAGAGATGTAAATTGAATTTTAACCATGTTTAGGAAGGTCAACTTGTCCATTACTCTGTAAAATAATCAGCAAAATGCAGAGAAGTAATTTTGCAAGATAATATTGTAATGGTATAGATGAGTTTATAGCCATTGTCAAATTTTAATGAAAATGTCTAAAATTGACCCATTTTGAGAAAAGTCTGGTTTCAGTAAAGTTTGACAAAAACCAATAACAAAGGAAATTTTTCAATTTCATGTGTGTGTGTTAAAGGTGCAACGAGAGATTTGGAGACACCCCAATATTGTGTCATAATAGTAATTTCATATAGATAAGACACTCAATAGATTTCTTGCCTTGTATTTGGCTATAGAAATGTCTTAAAAGAGAGAAAAAAAGTGATTTTGATTTGCTTATATTTCAATGTAAAACATAGGCTGAATTTCGTATTTGCTCTTATACGAAATTAGATATTTCACAATTTTTGTACCAAAGAACCATTTCTCAGCTTAATCCTTTCAGATGGGGATATTTTTGATGGAAGGCTTTACATCAGGGCAAAAATCAGTGTATTTGATTTTTTAGGGACACCTGATTTGTGAAATCTCTCATTGCACCTTTAAGCAATAGTTAAGTAATATCACGTATCACAATGATCACTTGTTTGTATTCTGTGCACATATGCAAAGACACACACATGTACAACTTAATACTAATCCTTGCATAGATTTCACCATTGCTAGATTGCTTTCTGTAAATAATATTTCTCAGTGGCAATCCAAATTACACAGGTTGTGATTATTTTACGGAAGTGCCGCACTCGGGCTGCGATGTGCCACAGGCACTCGTGATTGTCATTGTATCTGTACACCCAAACAGCTGCAACAATTTGTGCCAATTAGCTCAGATTCTGGTTTGATTAAATTAGGACAGTCAAATTCATCCTGATCGCGGTAGAATCCGGCATTGCTCTTGATTTGATGGCATAGAAATGGCTCATCCATAGCTTGATTATTGCGATTTCTGTATACAGTGGTAAAATGGATGAGTAGATATTACCACATGATCAGCTGCAAATGAAGCATTAATAGTGCAAATTGAAATTTGAGGCGGTGAGAGACGTGTTCAATACTGTGCATATCGTTACAACTCCAAGACTTTAATCCCAGACAGAATTCCCAGGTCACTGTGCAGCGTGTACATGTACCGTTTCATTCCGTGCACTATTATACCCGCTGCAATTGACTACGCATCTTGTGAAGAATTAAGTGATGACAGATGCGTATGTTTGACTGTTCCTCATTTATTGTTACTGATGCTGTACCAAAGAAGTACCTTAATGTCACGCAGTCGTTCAGTTTTGAATATGAAAAATTAATGGTTATTTTCAATTGTGTGTGCATGAAAATATTCAGAAGACATTTAATGGCTGTATTAGAAACAGCCTAAGCTTACACACAGTGAATACTAAGACAGGCTCCAGCTTTTAAGTAGACATGACCAGAATAGCACATGTTCATATACAATGCACTATTGACAAGGCCTTAATAAACTAACAGACTAGCATGCATGTAACACAAACGCCAGTAGGCTAGGCTCAGTACCTAAACTGTCAGTAATGCATTTTTGAATAACTTGAATGTAAATTGGGAGTTCTTTCAATAATAATCATTTCTACAGCAGATGCTCTTAAATATGACCTATGCCCTCCATGAGACTTTGGTCTTGTTTCTTGCATCATTTTGCATGTTTATTTAAATGCAACATTTTAAATGAATAAGGCCCCCCCCCCAAAAAAAAATCAATTTTTGAATATTCTGTCATTTTAGTAATTTTAGTTTATCCAGTTATAATGATAGCAAAATCAGAGCATGTAAAATATACTGGTGCCCATCGATTGACTCTGCCAGTATGAATTAATGTGGTTTGACTTAAATGACCATCATCGTTTGTTCACAGAGCATTCTAAAGCTTGTATTCCAAATTTTCAAGACAGCTTTATCTTGGCTTGATCAACCTTTACAATATATAATAAATGATACTGGCTAAATTTGTTTTCTTAAAAAAATAAAGCGCGGTAGTAGCAATTTCAGGTAAAATTTTGAAAGTTTTATTTCTCCAGATATCTCCTCTAACTCATAAAAAATAGATATGCCTTAATCTCAATGGATTCTTGTGAATTTTTTTAAAAGTGCAAGTAACTTCAAGTAAAAATCCAACCTTTATGCATACCATTACCATACGAAGAATATTTAATGTAAAAAAAATTGCATAAATCTTCCTACCTGTCTTCGACGCAAGAGTAAACCTCTTCCAATAAAGAATTCCTGTCTGAATTGTGTTGTGTTGATCAAACTGTAATGAACCACATAATGTGTAAGTGGAAACAGAACTTAACAGGACATATTGGATTCATTGCAATATCTATACACAGAAAAATACAAGCTGTAGATGCATAGCTCTTGGGACTAGAAAAGTTCCATGACCTCCATACCTGGATGTGAATGAAGAATGTTAGTATGAAGTGTGATCAAAGTCCTCTTGCCATAGGTTTGCTACTCGGTATCTTCAAAAGAAAGGCAAATTTCCTAAAAAAAAAAAAAAAATTTCAGATAAAAAGAGCTAAAAGTTTACCCAAGAAAATTGTTTTAAAGTACCTATGGGCCCTACATATTTATCTCAATCAGTTTTGAAATAACATTTCTTTTAAGATCAGTTTATAGTTTTAGTTTATAGTTTTGGTTTATTTGGCATTTAAAAATCAAAATTTACATACCTTATGGAACTGTGAATACTTGGCATCCTTAGAACATCTACCCAGAGTGCCATTTGCCTACTTCCAGTGGTTTGCTGTTTTATGAGAAAGTAAGGCAAGTAAAGGTTACTCTTAACAAAACAGTTGGCCTTGGTGGACAAGACTTTCATGGGAACTTGGGAAGCAGGGTCTGGGTTGGTTTTTAGCATGAATGATCTAAACCCAGAGGTTGTTTTGAATCAATCCCATAATGCATTGCAATTTGCCTATACTATACTGTACTAAACACATATCAGTACTTAAGGATAACACACATCAGTATTTGGGGATAAAAAGTGTTCCAACCGTTCAAGAACCACAAGGCATTTCAAGATCATGCAAAAAATCCCCTAAGTACTAACACTTTGTGGGCTAAAAGTCGCATAAAAGTCAGGATTTTTATGTGTTAAGAATAGGATTTTTGTGGTATCACATGACCCTATTTAGGTGAAATTTCCAAAAATTGTTGCATTGTGGGATTGACTCAAAACACCCTCTGATCTAAACCTAAATTGCTTGTAACTCCCCATTTCTCATCCTGCAATATATCATGCCCTAAGAACAATAGGTTGACTTATAGTACAGAGTTGTATTCAGGTCATTAAACCTTGCTCAAGGTGTCGAGTCTACAAACTTTGTAGAGGTAATTTTATTTGTGTGCATTGTCCCAAACACTGCTTTAGAAAGGAAAACCGATAAACATGTAATCTAGAATTAGGTTGCTCTTTTCCATTTTAGTCCGGCAATAATTGCAGTTTGTAAGTTTCTGAAGGTTGCCAAGGTAAAATCATATAGTGTAGGAGCTAGGACCCAGGTCAAACATGATCGTTTACCCCTCACTACAGAAAAGGTTTGACACCTTTGGTAGTTAGTATGGACCCTCTATATCAAGGCAGTACTCTCAAATTGTGGTGTCACTTTTTCAATAGGGGCCAATTTAAGTTTACACAGGGGTCAAACTTTTAAAATGCTCCAATCATGTTGAAATGTATGCCATATTGTCCGTCTAGTCATAAGGATTCCAAAAATGTATAGTATGTACCATCTATGACCAATGGTTTTGGAGTTATAGGGTAAAAATGGCTAAAATGGTAAAAAAAGGTCAATTTCTGTTTGTACAGGGGTCAAAATCAGAAGTTGCTCCAATTTTTTTGGAAAATGATAGAAGTTGTTCATCTAGTTTAATGCGTCAAAATAAGGAATAGTTTGTACCATCTGCAGTGTATAGTTATCATGTTATGTGACAACATAGGTAATAGGGCAACATAATCCAATTGGTGTTGACCTTCTTTGACCCTTATCTCTGTAAGTAAACATTTAACATAATCAAAACTATACTTTTTGGGAGTCCTCTTACATCAGGCAATAATTTGCAAGCATTTAAAATATAATGAGATTAACTTTTAATGTTGACCCCTGTACAAATTGAGATTGACCTTTTTTTACCATTTTAGCCATTTTTACCCTATAACTCCAAAACCATTGGTCATAGATGGTACATACTATACATTTTTGGAATCCTTATGATTAGATGGACAATATGGCATACATTTCAACATGATTGGGGCATTTTAAAAGTTTGACCCCTGTGTAAACTTAAATTGGCCCCTATTGAAAAAGTGATACCACAATTTGAGTACTACCTACCTAGCATTGATGTAGAGGGTCCATACTAACTACAAAAGGTGTCAAACCTTTTCTGTAGTGGGAGGTAAACAACTTCCTTCTCCTGCTCTAATATAGGCAATTTTATAATTCTGTATTGCAAACATTTCATCTAAAATGTCTTGTTCATTAGGACTGTACATAGTGTTCAAAACTTAAGTACTATATTATCTGTATAAGTGCTTACTCTTGGAGTTCGTAGTGCTTTGAGGTAAGAGAATTTTGTCAGAAGTTGATAGCACTGCCTATATTGACCTGTTTCGCAAATAATGTCTGAAATTTCAAATTTTTTCATCATGGCTCAAACCGATATTTTGTCAAAAGTACCCATCCAAATGTTTTTTTTTTGTTGGCAATATACATATTGATTGATTTGTTTTTTGTTTTCCTCCAGCTGATTTTGGTGTGTCAGCACAGATAACACAGACCATGGCCAAGAGGAAATCTTTCATAGGTACGCCCTATTGGATGGCACCAGAAGTTGCAGCTGTGGAGAGAAAAGGTGGCTATGACTTCCAGGTAAGGCCTTTTCTAACCTGAGTGCCACACAGGAACATAACCAGATTCATTGCAAGAGTTGCCACAGTGTCACTCCAGAGTCTTCATGGTGTCACTCCAGAGTTGCCACAGTGTCACTTCGTATCAGTGTTGGAGTGAGTCCAGACTCCGAGTCCAGAGCTGAGTCCGATTCCATCAGTGTCGAGTCTTGAGTCGGAGTACGAGTCACAAGGTCTGAGTCCCAATTTCATGGCCCTGAGTCTGAGTGCAAGTCCGAGTCCAGCAGGTCTGAGCTCGAGTAAAAGAATTTAGTTAAAGGTGTGTGACTTGATTAACAACCTCCCCCATCCCACTTCACCCCATTTTGGACCTTGTGGACTCAAACTCGGGTCCGAAGAACTCTGATTTAGACTTCAAACAGATGGAATCGGACTCAGCTCCAGACTCATGAGTCCGAACTCACTCCAACATTGCTTCAGATTCACCATGGTGTCAGTGTCACTCCTCATGAAATATCTGCATGTGGAAATACCTACTATGGGGAATGTGTGGCACAGTGTATCTTCCCTCGCCTTTCACCAGTAAGGTCTCGGGCTCAATTCCCGGTAGGGGTTCCTTTGTATACGTGGAGATGTTGCACCTTAAAATATGAAAAATTATCCCTCATATTGGGTACAAACAGTGGATATATGGTTGACAACAGAAATGCTTGATACATGTGACATGAACATAGCACTCCCATATTGGATACAAACTGCATGCATAGTTGACAACAGAAAGTGTTGATATGCCATAAACATAGCACTCTGATATTGGGTACAAACACCTGCATGTATAGTTGACAAATAGAAAGGCTTGATACATGTAACATGAACACAACACTCCCACATTGGGTACAAACTGCATGTATATTACACAACAGAAAGGCTTGATAAGTGTGACATAAACATAACACTCCCATAGTGGGTACAAACAGTATGTAAAGTTGACACAGAATAGCTTGATAATGTGACATAAATATAAGGCTCCTATGTTGGGTTCAAACCATGCATATATAACTGTGTGACAGCAAATGGTCTGATAGTAGTGACATTATATATGGTGTTCCCATTATATAGGTACAAACAATGCACACGTATCTGTCAATGTAAAGGGTAATCATGTGACAGATGCATAGTTGTTAGCACATTGTACCTCTTTTTTTCAGATACATCTATGCCATATGTATCTAAAATAAGTCCATGATGTAACTGTCTGGCGGCAACCATTGTCAGCTGTGTCTGCATCTATAGAGCATAATAGATCTGTGTGAGGTATCACACTATACATTTATAGACGTTACAAAACTACAGCAGGTCTTACCTAGCTGTGAATGTCTCAATGCCTTGTCCCTGTAAAATACAGCAACAGAAAAATAATGCAAAGCAATTGATGACCCCCTTCATAAATAAGAAGAAAAGCATTTTTGTGCAGTCTTTTAAGAGTGCATTTTGCAACCAATGGAAAATTGGCAAATATTGCTAGGTGAAAAATTGTAGGAGGAGACAGACGTAGAAAGAACATTATTTTGTAATCTACATAATGAATATTTTGTTGCGGTTGTATCCTTGAAAATGTAATAAGTGATATTTAGTAGAAAATGGATGAATGGATGTTATTACATTCACAACAGCCAATTAACCATGTTTGAGCAAGGGAACTGTTACATGTGTATTTTGCATATATCTTTGAACCTACAGCTGAAATACTAGCTCATCACAGCCTCTGTATTTGATTGTAGGCAAAGGTTTAAGGTTAAACAGTGTGAGCAGGTGTTCTTATTGAAACTCTATGGCATTGGGCAATCATAAACATACAAAGGCCGCAGTTATCTTTAAATGGTTATTATGGTTAATATCGTGGTTGTGTAAAAAATCCCTACACTGCTAATGTTTGGGTAGTGTTTTTGGAAGGAAGAGTCAACACTGAGAATATGCTTTATTTTGTATTTTTGTCATAGGTTTGATAAGTCAATACCCAGTAAAATTCTTGTGCTCATGCTGAATTGATAAACAGCTACACACAGCATTGCATGTAGCTAGCTAGACATGCTCACTTAGACGTAACGAGTGCCCTCTTAAAGTAGGGTAACCCAAAACATTGATCTATCAATGCCTAATTTACATACAATACCATGAAAATGTTACATTTGAAATTTGTTCCAAATTACAGAAGCATTTTGCTGTTGATTGTTTTGTGTTTACTAGCAGCGTAAGTAATGGGATGATAATAAGACTGGCGTGAATTTGAAGATTTTATCTGAAGGGGCACTTAGGTCTTAAAGTCTTCCCAAGTACAATGCCATTGGCAAGCAGCCCATTTATTCAGTGCACCTAGAGTACATTAGGGTGGGAGAGGCATGGCGAAGTGGTTGTACTGTGACATATGAGAACTAGTTAAATGGAGTAAGACATAGAGTTGTCAAATGTTAACCGAAAGGTATTTTTTTTCCTGTTACGTATTGCGAGAGCAAATGGAGTGTGTGGAACAGAAGGTCTGCAGAAAGATTGCAGGCTAAGTATAAATTCTACGCAAATTGTTGTAATAATTCATAATTTGTTAACAGAGGTATTAAATGTTGGGATTTAGAACTGTCACTCTCTAGTGGCCTGGCTACTCCCCTGAAATAGACATTGCTTGAAACTATAGATTGCACTTTACAGATAAACTGTGTAATTTAATGCTATCTTTGCTATCTTTATTCTATTTTGTACATCTACAGTGTGACATTTGGGCAGTAGGCATCACAGCAATCGAACTGGCTGAACTACAACCGCCAATGTTTGACCTTCATCCAATGAGGTAAGAGTGCAAAGAACTCCTGACACATCGCTTCCTCTTATCATGGGAAATGCTTCAGTGGCCCACGTCCTCAGGTGGTACTAATGACACGCTAAGAAGTATACATTTCCTTCGGTGTCACTGATGAGGGTGTTTGTAAATGTTAACCCTGTCCCAGTGACACAATTTCTTTGTGTGTGTGGTATAAAGTAGGTTAACTTTCATCTTTTGAATGAGGAATTTTGTGAGGGCTTAATTTCCTATACAAGATTATTTACTACTAGTGCATTAAGAAAATATTTTGCAATCTGGCTTGTGCGATCACCTGGCTTGAATGACCCCTGTTGACCTTGTTGTGACTTTTAAAATTTTTGGCATCAACAATCGACCCCAGTTTCATGTCCCTACACCAACCTGGCAATTGCCGTCGGTGCCCTTTTCTTACTGCATTTAAGTCCACGTAATCATTTTTCCAACTTTGTATTCGGTCATGATATCATCCAAAAACGTAATAAATGAATGTTTTTAATCCAGATTAAGCAGTTAAATGGCCCAAACGCCCTGGGTTGAGCAATATACAATAGGGTATTACACTTAACCATTCCACGGTAAGGTATCTAAACTATCACCATGCTGATATTACAAATACTGAGGTGTATATTTACAAATACCAAGGTGAAAAACACCTCGCCTTTTATTACTAAACCATGGTTGATACCCTGTGTATTAATTTGCATCTCTCTACGGTAGCATTCACTGCCTGCACACAAACTCACACATTCATACATATTCTTACTCAGACAAAACCTCATCATCACTCTGCCCACACACACACACACCATAGTAATCATGATAACCAAGATGTAACTAAGGTAAATTACCAACTTGTATTTGAAAATGTTAGTGCATTTGCAGAAATATTCACTTATTTTGGCAAAAATGCTCTGTACTTTGATTACCACCAAATAGGCCTCATAACAGTGCAAACTGATATGAAATAATGAAAGACATCGCAGGAGACGCAGTGTGTATATTTTGCATGGCACGCACGATTCTGTGCACACTCTTCAGAAGTATATGGTTTACTTTAGGTGTGGAACGATAAAAAACAAACAATTCCCACCTATTTGGTGGTAATCAAAGTATATTAAACATGAATATTTATTCAAATCCATTGAAAACAAATGCAAACAATACAAAGCTGAGAGGGAATATGTAACATTAAGGCAGATGACCCAATTTAAGTATATAAAATGTTCATCTTGATAGAATGGCCTTCATCATCCTGAAACCTCATCTGTAAAGTTTTGTGCCAATATTTCAATCTGTTTAGATGAGAGGGCTTTAGCCCTAATATTTCACAGGGTAAATGAGATACCAAAACTTTGACCACTTATGGTAAAATCTGGGGTTCTGGGATGAGGCTCTTAGCGATTGGACCATGGACCTTAAAGGAAACTTACTACCAACATAATAACATACACATTATCTATCAACACCTTTTAAGAAAGAAATAACCAAAAAGCAAAATTTACATTATATGAAACTAAATGCTACAAAAAGAATAGAACAAAATTTACTTATGAAACTAAATACTAACAATTATTTGGAGCAAAGACAGCACTGCCACCAAGGCCAGTCATTAGCTCAGTGTCATGGACCCCATGGAGGAAGTTGACGTTTGTTTACCTTGTTGAATAGTTTGGTTAGAGAGTGTGAAGTCCGTTGGTGTTGTGTCCGTGACAGCATATGTGACCTACTTCATTGCCAAGTGACGTACTCACATTTCCAAACATAAAGCGTACAATAGCGTTGGCTGCAAGTTCTGTCAGTGAAATGTAGGCTTGTCTTGTGAACAGTAATCTTGTATTAGTTAACCTTATAAAACAAAAATATTGATTTGATATCATCTGTATTAAAAACAAAAATGGAAAATTGTCTGAAGCTTTTTTTGTGTGTCTTTGAAACCGGGCCAATTTACCGAATTCATCCAAAAAAAAAAAAAAACCACAAAAATGTGGTTAAAATGGCTTCAAAATAAAAAGGCACATTGCCTTCTGGAAACAAAACTTATTTCTAATTCTAAAATTTTAGTTTAGTTCTGATAGCTAAGCATATAGTATGTTCACACATATATGTACACACAGACCCACAGGTACATGTGCATGCACATAGAAATACATTTTATTAATAGGCATTTCAAGTGATGAAATTTTGAACTCATTCCAACAATGTCAAATATGTCAAAATGTCTTGTGAACTCATGCAGAATATAAAACAGTAGCTGCTCCTGAATAAGAATATGCCATTACAGTCACTTTTATACACAAACACAAATGCAGCAACACATCTCGGAGCCTTCTAGGAACATTGCAGTATCCTTTTGACCAATAGCATACATAAACATGAAGAGCTCAGGGCATGGTGTCACTCTGAACTTCTAAGGAGATCAGATTTCTTCACGTGATACCTTAAAGACCATGTCATCACTCCGATATGGAGGGATATTAATGCTTTGCATCGGTGAAATCAATTCACTTGGAGCCCATCAGCATGCAGATTTATTACAGTCTCAGTGATGGCCAGGGCATGACCGAACATAAAGGATTTGGGTATATGGTTTTCTACTTGCTGTTTCTGTGTCCCGGGGTTAGTGCCAATTTGAGATTATAGCTACATTACATTTGTCAAATCCTGGAGCTGGTATTATTGCAAGTGATATGGACCTTACATTTCTGCTCTTTTAAACAAATTTAATTGAAAGCAAAATATTATGCTATTTTGTATGTTTCAGTCAGTACATACTTTTACCCAGGAGGGTGTTTTGGGGCCAGTCTTGAACTAATTACCCAAGGAATGGATGTACATGTATGATCATACTTGTGTATGAAAAGTCAAATCCCGGAAAGTATATTTTAAGATAGAGTAAATGAGTTAGAGGGTAAAAAAGAAATTTGAGAAAGTGCATAGTTATTAGGTAGTGTAACAAAGTTACTGTAACATCGTAACGTAACTTGCATTTTAGATGATTTACTTATAAGAAGGCATTTCGGAAAATGCCTTGTTTCTTTGTGATAGTTTATTACTTTCAAGACCATTTCATTCTGATTTTTCTTGCCCGTCAGACGGGCATCTCTCAGTGGCCATTTGATTCGGCGGCTTTTGAGTTGCTGTGGATGTAGCTCTGTCGTGTGTCAATGACATTTCCACAGACAGTGTAAAGAGATTAATGTCATTCCCTTGGGTCTGGTCGCATAGATAACAGCATTAAGCAACAGGGCTTTATATGCATAGACTGTAATACACGGTAAATGCACAGCTAGTGCAGGTGGGGATATTAACTTCAAGGGGGAATGTGCAAGAGTGAATTCCAGATGAGATTTGCTGTTGCTGTTTTAATGGGCCCAAACTTGGGGCCTTTGTGTTACTTAAACATTATCTTGAGCTGAACGTTTGATTCAAAGTGTGATTGACCAGACACGGAAAGAAAAGATAGTAGCAGAATGAATCGCATCATTTTGAATTTCAAGGGCAATTTTGGAGAGAATATGTGCATTTTAGCAACTCCTTTAAAGAGCTGTCTCTCTTTACTGACTATGAACATTTTGCTTTTCTTAAGTCTCTTTACTGACTATGAACATTGTGCTTTTCTTAAGTCTCTCTTTACTATGAACATTTTGCTTTTCTTAAACTTTATCTGACTGGTCTTGTTTTCCCTTGGTCTTACTTTTCCATTGAGCCAGATCTTGTTTCACCTGTTCCAGATCTTAATTATCGTGCATATTGCCTGAATATTACCTGTCTGTGGTCAGATCTTGTTTGTCCAACTTCATTGGTCATCTTATTTCTAGATCTTGCATGCATCTTCCTGCTGCTCTTTTGGCCTTGTTCTCGACTTACTTTGATATAAATCTTGCTGCTGCTTCAAAGTTGTCTGTGTCTTGCTTCACTTGTTTGCGTACCTCAGAAGTTTGCGTACCTCAGAAGTTTGCCTGTCTTTGTTGTCAATAATTTTGAAATTGTTTCTACCAGCACTGAATGAAAGAGAAATAACAAATTGGCACTTGAGAAGTAGGGATTGCAACTTGTTCCCCCCCCCCCTCCATCACTACCTCGTCTATAACTTGTTGGTCATGAAAAGGAATGCAAAATATCAATTGACAATTATATTAAATATTTTGATGCCAGAAAAAGGGGATTATGGTAGAGTGGGGAAAAAGAACAGGGTAACTTTGCATTCAGTAGACAAGGGTTAAAGCAATTTTTAAAATCTGCCCATTTTTCACCCATTGAGCCCCATATTTATAGAACTAACTTTAAAGAGACACTGGCACATTTAAAAAAAAAGTGCACAATCAAGATTTTTCAAAATTGATATTTTTGCATGGTTGTTAAAGCTTTTGTATACATTAGTCCTCACCTGAAATGATCAAGACCAAATTAGCATCCTTATTGGTAAACAAAATGATTTTATATTAAAATGACTCCGGTGACATTTATTCGGCAGATGACAGAAATGGCGTTTAACACAAGAAACACACACTGGAGTTGAATTCCCACAGTATGCACCCTGTTTGACTGGTCTGTGACCTTTGTGGTTTTAATATCAACAAGCACAAGTCTATGATATTTATGTAATAGACACATTTGTAGATTTAAAGTTACGGCAAACTTAAAGTTAGCCTATAGTTTACCCAGATGTCTTTACCTCTTATTAATGTCCCTATCTGTTTTGGGGTATGTTATTTTTATGTGTAAAATATATCTCTATTCTTCCAATGGCCTGGACTATCATTGGCGAGCAAATTGAAGAAATTTCATATTTTGCAAAAAAGTGCCAGTGCCACTTTAAAAAAAGAAAGGGACAAATACAACAAATGAAGACAAGTTCTCCAAATATTTACTTCATCTGATATGGGTGGCTTAATTTATAAGATAGCTTAAAAAGTTCCATGGATTTTATGCCTTAAGATAATCAAATTTGATTCCATTACATGTATATGCAACATAATAAACATGTGAAGTGTTGCATTGGCCCGGTGCATTGGATGAAGTTAGCTGGTAACCCCTAACACCCACATGCGTGCACCTGCACATACACCAACATGCACGCATACGTGCATTGGCTTACACAAGCATGTTAATTTGTTGCTATTCCATCTTGTAGTAATTACAGTCTGTTACATCTGCGAGACCTATTATGTGAGGAGTGTACAGTGGAGAGGTGGTGGTTATGTGTGGGGTTCAAGTAAAGTGCAAGCATTATGAAGCGATAGCATGTAAACAAGTTGTTTTTAGAGATGGTATTTCTTGCTGTATTTTTAGTTCTCTGTGTATCGCATGAAAGAAAGCTACACGATACATTCTCATGTGTACGCAAGGTTGTTTCTTGGAACTGGCACAATCTTATTTCGGATAACTTCATTGGCAACAAACATAGGATTTGACATGTATTTTTTAGAAAAGCATTCTCTTTCCTTGTTTTGATCTTTTGACCTTAATGCTTCCTTCAAATTGTTTGTACCTCTATCACCGACAAGACCATTAGAAACATTTTACATTACTTTGACACTGTAGGATTAAATTTAATCATTTGAGAAATTTTATCTTCTAACAATTAAGACTACTATTTTCAGATGATTTTCTTGTTTACAATCTTCACTGTAAAAGGAACATGTTTTAAATAATACATTGAGTTAACATTTCATTTCATTGTCTGACTTGGACCTACAATAAACCATCACAATACAATATTCCATACCTATAGTAGATATTATATAACAGGGGTTCTCAATTGTTTTAGCTGAAGGGCCAGAGAATGCTGAACATATTTGAAAGTTCCATACTTCAGGGCCAAATACACCTGAATTTCTTATGTTTTCCTTTATATTTTTGAGCAAGTCAAGGGCCAAAAATCAATGGTTGGTGGGCTGGATTTGGCCCGCAGGCCGCCTATTGAGAACCCCTGTTATATAAGATGAAACATGACTTTTGCTGAGTTGTATTATCATTACAGAAGACTCCAGTTGACCTACATTAAACTATCACAATACCGGTACTCATAATATAGTAGGGGACAATCCAATTAAAGGGGCATTTCGTGATCCACAGCCTCTTCTCCCCACTTACCCTAAAAAGTTCAGATTTTTATGTCATCTGAACTGTTAGCCTTAGTAATGGACGTGTACCCAATTTTACTTGGAAATTCTATTGTATCTGCAAGAAATTCGCGAATTTGTAATTTCTGTCTGTAAACGGACAAATTACAGTACAGTAGCCTATGGGAACCTGTGATACAAGCATTTGCTCATAACATCAAACCGCAAGATCGGTACCAAGTGAAATTTTGGGAATAAGTATTTCTCAACGATAGCTAACGAACCATAAATAAAACAGAATGTGCTAGAATCACAAAATGCACCTTTAAATACATGGGTTGAGCATTATATAGGGCATTTGTCTTGCACAAGTCAGTGACGTCAACACAGTTCGGCAGGTATTTCTTGTGCGAATCTATGTGCATGCTAGCTTTAAACGCATGTGTGTACACTGTTGCTTTCAATCAATGCTCACAATTTAATGCTGTGGCCACTGAATATTGCGCTGATGTCACTGACTCGAGGAAGATGAATGCACTATAGAGTGCCCTAGTTGGAGTCACAACAAAACCAGGAGTATAATATGCCACACTACAGTCTATGCACTATACTCCATCATAATTTCTTTCCTCTGCGTCAAGACTATGCTAGCATTCTCGCCAGAAAGAACCATGACAATGCACAAAGGAAATACATAGATGCGCGTTACACGCAGCAACTCGCGCATGCTCGTATGCAGGCGCTTATTTCAGAAAACGAACTGTGACAGCGATTATAGGATAGGACTTAATTAAATACACAGGGTTAACATTACAGAAGGTCCTGTTGATCTCTAATAAACTCTTAAAGTGCAATACTTTGTACTAATACATGGAAATACCACAAGTTGATAAACACTTCGAGATAATAACTTTGAAGAAAATCCTAGTTGTTTACAAAGAAAGGTAAATGCTACTAACAAAATGATTACAGTTGTTTAAAAATGTCATTTTCTTTTGTTGTTGATCCTGACAGGGCATTGTTTCTGATGTCGAAGAGTAATTTTGTTCCGCCAAAGCTGAAAGACAAGAACAAGTGGTCACTTAACTTCCACAACTTCATCAAGCACACACTAATCAAGAACCCAAAGAAGAGGCCCAGTGCCACTAAGTTAATCCATGTGAGTTAAAATAAAATATTCATTAACAGTAACATGTAATAAATCGTTTCAAAGGTTTTTTTCTGATCTTTACAAATCACCAGAAGTAAATAAGTAGTGGATGGCCATGTATCGGAGGGTATATTGAGTCAATCCCACAATGCACCAGTTTTGGGAACTTTCACCTCATTAGGGTCCTGTGGTCCCACAAAAGTCTTATAGAGAAAAAAGGTATTGTTTTGGGAAACGGTCTCTCTTACGACGAATGGAACCCAAGGCGATACCATTATTTTAAGTGGAAGAACGAGGCCGTAGGCCGAGTTCGCCACTGAAAAATAATGGTGTCGACGGGTTCAATTCGTCGTAAAGAGATTACCGGTTTCAAAATCAATACCTTTATTCTCATTCTTAAACAGCAATTCTCATTTAAGGTCATCTTTAACAATAAAACCCAATTTCGGGATACTTTGACAGCTTAAATACAACAAGAAAGGACTGCCATCACCCAGTGTAAAACAATCGAACCACCCGCTGAATGCACGATCGTCGCAACGATACGGCACACGTTGGCTGCCGCATGTGGCTCGCAAAGTAGCAAACCGGTCTGACGCGAGAGCGCGTTCACAACCCTAAAAATAAAACTTCACTACGCCGCGCGTACATACTGGTTCAATTAAGGGTAGTGTTCCACCCCTGGTTGCTTTTGTTTTTAACGAATTCTGATTTTTGCACCATTTTAAACATCAAACTGTTTTTTTCTGAAGTTACCACAAGTTATTCCACTGCGACAATCTTGAGCTTATTTTTTTTTGCCGTTTTAAAAAACCGCTATTTGACATTAGAGTCACAAAAAAACCGCTTGGTCTAAACTGGGCGGGAATTTTTACACATTTCACGCCTCAGGCGCAGGGCGCACCATCGCGTCGCGCGTTGATTTTTGCTGCGTAATGAAGCGTGCGCGTGGTTTTAAAATTACTTTTGCGGCGAACGGCATCTTGGAAAACACGAAAAATATATTGAAAATGTACACAAAGCTCTAATTTAGACAGAGATGAAATTTCAATTTCTTCAATTTCTGGAGTTTAGAGACAAAATATGTTTGATTCAATAGTGCATAAGATGTATTTTTATCACTTTCACAACATACTCCAATTTTGAAGTTCAAAGATAAAGTTTTGAGAAGAGACAGCTTGAAAATGGCTTGAAAGTCCACTTTTTTATTTTTTTTATTTTTTTTATTTTTTTTAATTTCGCAAATTTGGCAAATTCTCAGACAAGATAACTCCAAAAATACGAGTAAAGGTAAGGTTTAACGTTCCTACGATAGCAATTGGTCTTCTCCAGGACGTTTTGTTCCCTCAATTTTTCATTTTTCGATTTCTAACTAAAGATATTCTCCAATATATACTCAAATTTTGGAACGAAAATTAAAATCACACTTTTTTTGACATTTGTTCCTTAATTTTTTCGAAAAGTAAGCTCTATTTTTAAAAATGAAAAAACCGTCCGTTTTGGGCCTAGACAAATTTTGTCCTTGTTTCTTAAAAAATAACCTAAGAAGCATGAAAATTCAATTGTTCTTGTTTACGCTGTCTGAAAATTTTTGGGGCAAAATCCGTGTTTTTTAGGATTTTTCTCCAAATACGGAAAGTGTTACATTATCTGATGCCTCATCGGTTTATCGTCTCAATTTTTCTTTCTAGAAAATGTATACCTTTTACATACAGTAATCAATATTTGCAAATTTACAAACCAAATAGATACTCTCGGAAACTCAAGGTTCCCACTGCCCCCCCTTAAACGAATTGAACCCGGGCTTCATCAGCCAATGAAATTGCTTACATTTTCATAGCTGGTTTAAGAATTATTCTTAACACATAAAACCCTGTACTTCTATGTTTCTTTTACCAACAACATGAATATCTTGAGGAATTTTTAGCATGATCATGAAATTTCCTGAGGTTCTTAATTTTTGGACATTTTTTTCCCTCAATACTGGCATGTGTTTAGTACCTCACAGTAATATGCACATTGCAAATTTTTATGGATTGGTTTTTTTTAAAAAAAAAAAAAAAAAAAAAAAAAAAAAAAAAATTTATTGCACTTTAAATGTAAAAAAATGTTTGAATTCTTGGTGAGTTTTCAAACAAGCAGCAATGGAAAAACCATTAAGCTTCTTACTTTTTCCTCTGGTTTTGGCCATATATGTCTGAAGTAATTGCGCAGTTTGGAATTATAAAGTTCACACCCATTTTCATCTTAGAATGATGGAAAATGTCTGGAAATTAATACAGTCAACTTTGACATTTTGTGAGCACTTCATTTCTTTGCAATGGTCTTCAATTCACTGAAATTAATTTGCCTGGAAGTAATTCCCCTTTCCATTGGCAATTCCCTTTCCATTGGTCTTTTCAATGGAAGATTGGTAAGATATGTGAACATTGCATTGCTGCGAAAAATAGGTCCTTCCATTTTCAGAAAAAAAAATTAGTCGCGATGCACTGTTAATGGATTTATCAAGAGTAAAATGCATGTCAACAATTGATTAAAGTCTTAATAGAATTCTGTGACTGTTGAACTGTGGTGACAATATGCAGACTCTAATACATTGCTGCGGTTTTGTAATAATGCAAATTTGTCCAGACTGGCCAAATGTTGACAATTTGCCCAATTTTTTATGTACGGTGTTTGTGGTTTGCAAAAAATGGAGCAAAATATAATGAAATTACCAGCAAAAAAAGAAGGAAAATACTCTGCAAACATCACTACTGAGAACAAAATACCTACCATAGAGCCATTTGCATACCAATGGTCTGTTACATATAATTATTAACATAGTAGACAAAATCATATTAAAATTTCATTGGTTTTGCACACATGATACTCTAAAACAACAAGTGTTAGTTGCAAAATAATTAGCCTAGAGAGCTTCGTACGCTGTGTACTGGTATTGTCGATTAATCTGAAGAGGGACTGCTTTTATTAAATATTATTATGTTGAAGAAAAAAATTATTATATGGTTGCATCAGCTTTGTCCAGTGGTTTTGTCTTAAACTTTTCATGCCCATAAAGTAATTCCGACTTTATCGTTGCTCTTTTTTTCCTGGTTTGTGAGGTTCCTTTTTCAGTTATCATTATTTCAATCAGATTTCATTCATTGACGCTATGGTGCAAAAATGGAAATAACTGCGTCCGAAGAAATTTCTCGAAGGTCCGCCTGCAGAAAAAAACCCTCGTTTGGCTTTGAAGTTTAAAACTAAAAATATGTTTTACAACTAAAGTAATTTTTCCAATTGCTAAACTGGTGAACTCGATGATATTTTGAAATAATGAATAATTT
>JAMKCH010087199.1:17306-42190 GCA_023653785.1 Ophioderma brevispina | reverse complement strand
TTATGCTTAAGTAATGTAATGAGGAATATTGGGGAAAGTTCTGTAGTGTCAGTGACAAATATCCTGGTGTGGAGTCGGTGTCAGTGGAAGTTTTTATTAGTAATCTTCCTCAATGAGGCTTGTCTTTGTTTATGGCATGTCCTTCTTTTGACTTCGGTTTTCAGATATTTAGTTTCTGTCTCCTATTTTTGTCCTCTTTCTAGGGTTTGTTTGTTAGCGTCACTTTCCTTACGCTTTTTATTGGCATTCCGTGGTTTTCACTACTATCATGATCGTTCCGTCTTGTTACCTTACCTGATCGATTCCCGTCTCCAATAATAGACAATGCACTGTTGGTTTTATTTATTTCATTGAGGAGCTGCTCGAAGCTATTGTTAAAATTTTGATTGTGTGTTCATGCAGTCTGTAAATAACTCCCGACAGTTATGTGTTTACACTGTTGATTGTTGGTGGTTTAATGGTGAGTTCGATGAAAAGTGAGTCCGAATTGCTGGTTCTGGTGTTGTGTCATGATTTGGTAATGAGAGGTGATTTTTTTATGTCAAAGACAAACTCCTCCCCTTCCTCTGCCAGTGAGAGCTTTTTCCTGGAATTTACGTGTATCCATTAAAGTGAGTGGTGACTTGGTATTATAAGAGCCATTTTTTTTAAAATTGCTAAGACAATAGAAAGAGTGGTTAAGGTGATCAAGGTAGTTAGTGATTTCTTTCTTTTCATATGATTTTGTGATACTACGGCAGTTGCATGGAATTGGAAATGAGTCCTTTGCTTGAATGGTTTTTATTAGTGTGTTGAAGCTGTCGTCTGTGTGATAGCGGGAGGCAGAACCAGAGTTGTTTGTTAGCTTCGTGCTTGCCCGTGGGTGGTCCCCTTTTTGCGCTTCTCTTGGTTCGTACGTCAGGCTGGCTTGCCTACAACGGGGAGTTAAGGTTTGATGATTTCAATTAGTGTTGGGATGAAAAATTCAATTATTGATGCGCGAAAGTCTTCATCGTGAAGCTGGGGGTTAAATGGCTTTCCGTATATGGCAGGGCACGGCATACATAAAGGATAAAATCAAAGGAAAATAATGGGGAGTATGGGTTCTGCTCGCCTATCTCCTTCTCTCAGGTGGTTCTTTCTCTCTCGTTTGTCTTTATCCCTCTTTTCTGCTCTCTCTCTTATTCTTTCTTTCTTTCTCTCTCCCGCCGGCTGGCTCGCCTCGTCCCTTTCCGCTCTGTGGGTTTCGTTTTCTCTGCCGCCGGCCTCCCCTCCGCTCTCATTCGCCCCTTTTGTCGCTCCCGTGAGACCATACCTGTGTGGCACGAATTGTGTTAGCCCATTCATACAAGACGAAATCATCAAGGACTATAACCAGAGTAGACCAACAAGGGGACAATATAAAGGTAGGCTACCATTGTCCTTAAAGTCCGTGTTTGGGGAACCGGGACCTCTGGTAGACACGGATGAATAGAGCGCCATGCTAGTACTACGGAGGTCGCCGTTCGATCCGGCCAATTGCCATGTTTTTGTCCAGACACTTGTGTGCGCGGGCTATCCCAGGGAAAGCATTAATAATATTCAAACGAATATTCCATGTCATACATTAAATGTAGTAAAAACTAGTATAGATTGTTGTGTGATTTAACGCATTTGTCCTCACAACAATAACTAAATAAAGCATGGTCCAGTATTGGATGCCCATATTCAAAAACGCTACTTGATTAATATGTATGTGCTTTGATTGAGTATATTGTGCCGAGCTCGAAGTAACAACGCTGACCTATATACTCTATCGACTTTCAATGCGCGGCACTTCATACTGCAACCAGAAAAATAGCCTGTGGTTTTACCATCTCGATCGATCTCCAATAGATTTTTAACCTTGTCTTGGCGACAGAAATGCCTTAGAAGTGAAAAACAAAGCGATTTGTATTTGTTTATTTCAATATAAAACATACTCTGAATACAATACATGCTTTGCCCTATAGTAAATTAGAATACCAAAGAAATGAAATTTATCGCTTTAATCTTTTAAATGGAGATGTTTTTTAATAAAGAGCGTTACATAAACCAGAATTTTCACGATTTAAAGGGATACCGTTATGTTAAATCTCTCGTTGCACTTGCCACCTGTGAATAATAATAATATTATAAGTTGATGAAGAAAAGTGATGTATCCGCTGGAAGTGATGTATCCGCTGGAAGCCTGGTTTTGTCGGTGCATAATGAGTGATCTTGACCTTGTTCAATAGTTGTGAATTCAAAGGGCAGACAAACATTTTCTTTCTTTTTCCAGAGGAGAATGTCATTTCATACGACGGCGATGGAAAGCGTCAACAAGTATTGCTCTTCTGATTACTTTGTTACTTGCTTACGCACATTTTATAAAAGATAGAACCTACCAGACATGATGCGGTCGACAGTACACCGGGCGAAAATAAACAGTGACCATAATACCACGGTATCTAGCATTGTCTGTATCTGATCCTAACTTAAGTAATTCCTAGTTAATTTAAAGGACAAATCACTTATTCCGTCACTCTAAAAAAAATCATTTAAAAATGATTTTTGCATATTTGTGGAGCGTATAGGACGGTGGTCTACCATACTCTACAAAGCTATAAAACAAAAAAACGTCCCAATAAAAGTACATTTCAGTCAAAATTGCTTAATTGTCCGTACAGGCAATTTAAGTTACACGCAATTGAATGAATTGAAATCAAGTGAATTAGTGCCATTCTCTTCCTTCTTATCAAGTTTTCATATAAAAAAGTACGTAAGGGTTTTGTTCTTGAATTTAACTCTTTAGTTAAGGTAATTTACTTTTTTCATATTCGCGGAATAACTGATAGTGCTTTAAACTACACTTTAAAAATATCATAGCATATTCTGTAATACCCGTACTACGACCTATAGCCATCTCAGACATACAATTTTTGTAATGAGAAATATGATATAAGATGAACAATCAACCACGTAAATAACAATGTAAACTGGGGGATAATTAAATTAAACTTGCAAAAAATCATAATTAAATAAATGCATTCCTTCTAAGATGAACAAACTAAATCGTAACCGTCCATGGGTAAATGTGGAAGTTCATGGGTTTTACATCAAAGTCAGAAAATCCAATTCCCCAAGTTACTTTACACAATGAGGAGCAAAGTTATCAGGGATATTGAAAAATTCAAAAGAGGACTTGTCCCTTCTTGCAGTCCGCCCCCAGAGGGGACACTTTTGAAACTCGTCTTGAAAAGTTGGGGCTCAGTTCTCTTGCCAAAGAGAGATTATATTGCCATCGCTTATCCTATTAAGTGTTCTGTATGGTGTGTATGATGTCGATACTTTTAGTTAGGTCTCCATTAATGCACGCCATTCAAACACTCTTTAATTTCAATCATACCTATGCAAGGCTGACAGTTTTTAAGTACACTGTTTTCAATAGATTTCCAGTTTATTTTGACAATTTACCATCAGATATTCAGGACAAGTTCTAGTTAGCCTTCCATGTTTCTAAATAGTGTTAAAACACACCTTACTAGTTGTAAGGCAATATTTGTAAGTGCAATATTATGTCTTAATATTATGTTCTAAATTTATTTTTATATTATTTTATATGAGTTTCATGGCTGTGTGGTGATGAAGTCAAACGCCTCTGCATTGTCCTTGTTTGTTTTGAGGGCCAATAAGGTTAGCCACTTTGGAGTGACTTCATGTCACTGTTTGGTCTTTCCCTGCCAGGGCACTCACTGTTTGTCTTTTCTTATGTCCTTTTTGCAATGGAGAGGTTTGGTAGTCATCATTCCACACACCCTGGTACCCATCATTTTTATATGTGATATGTGATTTGAATATATTGTTTTTTAATATTATGTCATTTAAGTTTTAGTGTTATTGCTGGCAAATATAAATGAAATGAAATGAAATGAAATGAAATGAAAGTTTCATTTAAAGCATTTTCGATGGTTATCCATATTTCTGGAAAATTTTGTCGAGCTATTACAAAGCCGGCTTTTTTTTCAACTATAACTTTAACATATCATCATATACATGTAATTCATAATCACATTAGTGTTTACTCTTTTTTCCATAGTATCCATGATGGCTCAGGCTGTGATGGCTATATGTTTTAAGAAACGCCACTCAAATACCATTTAAGGACAATAATGACGTTGAAAAGAGAATGACCGATGGCACATTCCAGAGGAAACCTTGGTCTTAGATAGGAAACCTTGGTCTTAGATATTTCATTGGTTGCCATGACAACCGGAAGCAACCAGGAAAACATTTTAATGAATAATTGAAAATAGAATTAAAATTTAAAAAATGTTTTTAGAGCTCAGTCTTCTTAATATTCTAAATACAAGCTTTTGTTTGTTGAAAATGTGTGTTTTGGGGTTTTTATGCTTTTCAACCAAACTGGGATACAGCCTGTGGGTGCTACGTTGAAGGCGATACATTGAATGAGTATTTTGTGCAGTATAATTGCTAAATTATACTCCAGTTGGGTTTAAAAAATGATTTATACTTTAACTCTTAATGTGAAATAATAATGAGAATAATAATAATAAATTGTTTCTTATAAGGCGCACAATCTGCGACGAAATCAGAGCGCCAGTAACATAAAAACACACACAAAAAACATAACTCTGTGAATCAGGAAAAGCTTGATGAAAGAGTGAGTTTTAACTTTTTTTTAATTGAGAGAGCGTGGGGAAATTGCGAAGGTGTTTGGAAGTGGAATTCCAAAAACAATCCCGGGGCGCAAAACCAAACGAGCGTTCACCGGCTCTCCTAAGGCTAACTCGAGGAATTTTGAGAGTTTTTCGGTGGAAGATCTAAGAACGCGGGAAGGTTGACAGATACACAAAACGGTAGGACAGGTATTATATGCAGGAGTTTACCTTCAAAATTTTTTGAAAAAAAAAAACCTTCAAATGAAGGAAATGCCAAAAACAGCCCAATTTATTTGGATTCGGGATTCAACGGGCAGCCAGTGAAGCCCGACGAGAATGGGAGCAACATGCTCATGCTTCTTCTTTCTAACTATAAGACGAGCGGCACAGGTTTGAACTCTTTGAAGGCGGCTGATTTGATCAGCAGTGATACCAGCCAAGACTGAGTTGCAAAGATCAAGACGCGAAATGATAACAGAATCAGAGGTATGAAGTCGCTTTCGACAAGTAAGGGCGGATACAGCCATACGTCTCAGGGATAAGAATGATGAGCGACAAACATCACTGGACTGATCGCGTTCGGGACGTTTGATCCAGCCTCACACCGAGGTACTTACTGATTTCTTAAATGAGATACAGTGATTAGAAATTTGGATGGTATCACTATCCACTTGATGAACGCGTGAAGCAGTACCCACGGTCAGTACCTCAGTCTTATCTGTGTTAAGCATGAGCTATTCTTTTTATCGTGTCCAAACACTGGTGGTTCTCAAATATGCTCCAGCCAGAGAGGGTACAATGTCTGGCTGCTTCACTGAATTCCGCAAGGTCCCTTGTTTGTGCATTGTGCTCCAGCAGTGGGCAGACAATGAGGGTTCCATGTCTGTGGTGGCTGTTCCACAACCACAGGTAGTATCCGGATCTGCTTCCAGCTAGTCCCGCAAGGAAAAAACCTTAGATCGGCCAGGTCTGGCTTTCAATCTATTGAGGCATCGCCAGTATGCCATGAGGAGTCAGCTCTTGGTGGAAGATGCTCACCGGTTCAATACCGATAGAAGTTAATTGGTTGATGGCAAATCTCTCTTTCCACAGGGCGACTCTCTTAACCTCCTGTTTCAAGAGGTTGGACTTTGACTAAGAAACTTCTCTCTGGATTTAAGCGGTGGCAGCAGGGATCTGTCCAGACATAGGGTGCTTACATTGGATACGTGACAGTACGCTCTTGCATGCTCGGCTACGCTACGACGGATGTATGGTGGAGCAATTCCTGCTAGGGATGTACAGTTTTCCGTTGGTGTTGGACGGAGGCATCCTGTGATAAGCCGGCAGGGAGGCATTTAACGCTGGATCAAGCTTTTGGCATGGTTGCGGTCCCAAACAGGGCAGGCATTTACTATGCACAGGAGTAGCACAGGCAAGTGCGTCGATCTTAGGGTATGTGGGCGAGCACCCCCATTCTGTGCAGTGAGCTTGTTCAAGATGCTTATTGCAGTGAACATACTTTATCTTCGTCTTCTCGATGGGGGTTTATAAGAGAGAGTGCGGCAAGGGAACTCCTAGGTAGACAGGGCTATTACAGTGCTCCAGGGGGAGTTCCAGACCAGTAACTTTAAGCTAACGTTTGGATTCACGGTGCGTAGATGGAAAGCACACAACCGGTCTTAGAGGGATTTGCACGTAGGTGGTTTTCCTCATAATAAGGCGCGAGTTCATCCAAAGCTCTTCAACAACTGTGAAGTCGGCATCTTGTGCGCTAATTCCAAGACGTCTGCATAAATAAAACGGCAGTTCCTGCACTACGGGTGGGCGTTGGTATCTTTATTGTTGAACAGGAGAGGTGCAAGCACACTCCTTGTGGTAGACCATTCTTGAGCCACGGCCATCGGCTCTTCTTCGCTCATAGCTGAAACAAGGAACATCCTGTTTGCCAGCAACCCTCGGATAAGCTCAGCAAAGCGGAATTGTCCTGGGTAATTTCCAGGATCTTATCGAGTAGGCATCTGTGATTTAACGTGGTATGTGCTGATAGGTCGACGAACAAGCCGGTTACCGAACCCTTCTCGAAACATTCCTCAATGTGTTGAGTTAGGTTGAGTACTTGGCCTTGTTGTTGATTTGCCTGGCCGGAAACCTGCTGTTCTGGTATGAGGTGTTGTCTAGCACAGGTGCAATACGATTGAGAAGGAGGCGTTCAAAGAGCTTGTAGGTATGGCTAAGGAGGATATAGGTTGAGCTGTCTTGGGGTTGGATGGATCTTCCCATGCTTTAGGAGTGCCATTAACATCCTGCTTTCCTCCAGATCTTTGGGAACCTGTGAGAAATAAGGCAGCATTTGTCGGGGCTCAGGAGCCTTCCTTTGCTACTGGCCAGATTTTTGGTTGCTCAGTAGAGATGTTGTCAAGGCCTATGCTTTTCCTGGTTGAAGTTTAGCAATACCAGCTTCCAATTCGTCCATGTTGAGGGGCGAGTGAAACCAGGTCACCCCATAACCTCTTGGGGTCTAGTTTGATCTTCTGGGGTTTCTTGCTGCACTTGCCATTTAAAAGCAGTGGTGGGCAACTTGGTGGGTGTGACATTGGCTGCTGGGGAGGTTCTGTTGGAGCCCCTCGGAGCTTTCGGATGTAGACAATGCTTTCTGCGGTTATGGTCATATCGGTGGATTCAATTAAAGTGTGCCAGGTTTTGATCTTTTCACCTGGGAGATCCTTTCCGAAAATTCCTCACCTTTAGCAGTGTTTTAGCTGCAAAGGGATCAGCTTCCAACATGGTGATATACTTCTTGATATCTCTTAGCACATTCCTTGGAAGCCTGGGTATATTCCGTCATACAGCCTAGGGGTATGAATCTCCGTGCGTCTTGTTCACTAGTTGGGCAAATCTCAATAGTTATGGGGGGGTTTTGGAGCCAATCTTTTCACGTTCTGATACAGGTCATCAGTGAATCCTTGCCAGTCTGTTTTCCTATAGTTAAAGCGCGCTTAAAAGGCACTTTGTTGGTCTTACTGCAGGGTTGACTTGGATACCATTGGTCTATGTTGAGTTTGTGGAAACAGGATCAGAACCAATATTGCTACAAGGTTGAGATGTTTTGCTAACAACAGATAGATTCAGGGTTGTAACCTCTCTTCCAACGGGCACTTTGAAATGATGGCGGCAGCTTAGATTCATGGAGGAGACGTAGATGTTGACTGTATATACATTCTTGACAAGCTTGTCCAAATTTCCCTTTTTTTGGGGTTATTCATGGTAGCCCCATTGGGTACTATGGCGGTTGAAGTCGCAATGAAGAAGTGGGTTTGGTGGATTCCCAGGGTTGAGTTGAGAGTGTTCGAAGTCTACTGATGGAAGTTTAATTTGTAGACTGATGTAACCGATGTAACTATGACAGAGCTAAGCCTCAATGGTGAGGACTTCGATGTTTATCATCAGACATTGAGGTGGCTTCTACTTCGGTGCCTTTCTCACAAATAGGGCACTTCCGTATTGTCGAGGTGGTCTCTCGGTGGCAATGACCATTCCCGGTATGGTTTGGCGGTGGTTATTGATCCTCTGTGGGTTTCCTGGACATAGGACAAGCGCAATGGAGAATTGTTTACACAAATCAGGCAATGATGATACTTTTTGCATTGGAAACACCCTCACATTCCCAATGACGCTATAGTCAAGGCAGACCTTTTAGAAAAGGCCTGCGATGAGGTCTAGTCATGATATGGGTATACTTAAGAAATGATGTTAATGGAAAAACGTGTTTGGAGTTTTGTAGAGATTGGTTTAACTTTGCTTAGCTTCGCAGTTTAACTGTGCTCGCTTCGCAGTTTAACAGGGGAGACCCACAAGAGGGTTCTCTACTTCTCCCCCATGAGCTTTACTGTCCATCCACGTAAAATAGCAGCATCATCCTGAACAGACAAATAGTGACTCAAAAAATTGAGACAATTCGGTTGTTCGTTCGGCGCGGAACTTGTGAAAAAGAGCAATGTGCGGACTAATAACGCAGAAATGGGTAAAGAATAAAGTATGACAAACTGGTCCTAGAACGGAGCCCTGGGGTACACCAAATAGTAGAGGGCACGGATCTGAAACACGGCCATTTTTACGATGGGACTGATGAAAACCGCCTCAGTATAATATGAAATAAACCAGTAAGTTTGAGTCCTCTGACACCGAATGCTATCTCAAGCCGCTTGAGAAGTATGGAATGGTCCAGCGTATCAAAAAGGCAGCGCTGAGGTCTAGAACCGCCCAAAAGTTGAAACCACCATTTCTTACAGCATTTGGTCAGACAAACATCCAAAACACTCAGCCACTGCGGTTACCACGTATGGCCCTTTCCTGTACGCAGATTGATTGATTTCCAGCAGGTATTATCACAAAGAGTTTCTGTAAACTGATAAGAAACAACCTTTTCAGAAGTTTGTGAAACAAATGGAAGGTTCGAAATTGCGTCTCAAATTCTTGAGGCAATTGCGACCAAGCCCGGTTCTTGAGGAGGGGACGACAATGCTTGTTGAAATTGATCCAGGAACAATACCAGACATGAGGATCATTAACAATGTGGGTAATCAAAGGAACCAGGTCATCAGGAACACGTTTAACAAAATTCAGTTCGACAACGGGTCCAATATACAACCCTGTGTGGGATTTGTTGATCAATCAGATATTTCGTCTTCAGAGAAAGGAACAAAATTGATCGAAAGACGAGACCCTTGTACGCAGCAAATGATGGCGGTTCAGACTGGCGAGAATCAAGTGTCATCTCTTAAGTTTTAATTTTGTCAGAGAAAAATTGACAGAAAACCGTTGTGAAGCCTTATTGGGGGAATGTTTGGTGGTAAGAAAGAAAGTATTTGACTCTTCAAGAGGAGATCATTAGACACATTAAAGAGCTGTTTGGTCGAACAAGAGCTGAGTTATTCTCTCAGCGAAATAATCTCTCTTTGCAGAGATAACACACCACGTACCTTCGTGTCCTCGTATTTAATGAAAATTTCTTTAGAACCAGTTAAACGTGGTTTTTCTCCAGGCACGTACACACTTCTTCCAATACAAATTGAAAAATGAAGAGCGCAGCTCAATACTCTCATTACGAATGGTGACGTCATGTGGTGATATAGCTGGGGAGATTTTGAACAATATGCAATTAGTGTTCATGACGTTAGAGAGACTTTTTTAGACCCAGATGGTCAAAAATTCATATTCGCAAAGATAATGGGAAAATCCGGTATGGTCTCGGCTATCGGAAGCTGAAAACAGAATTTTAAATAAGACTTCCTTGGTTAGGTTTGGTATTGTTTTTATGTTATTAAAGTTGCGCCATAAGTCAATCCCGGAAATTGAGGTTGAAAAAGTACTCCTAAATAATCGTAGATTATGCGCGATATAATGTGACTGTGAGATGTACTATCTGTGCCTGTATTACTTAGACCATTCCTGATCCCACAGTGTCATCATTGCAAGGTGACATTTAGTTTTAATAAGGTGACAAAGCAAATATGCATGGCTATTTTCCGGCAGTGGAACCAGTTTGAACTGGGAAATGCTATGGGAGTATTGATTGCTGGTATAATTATATGCGCGGGACCGTGTTTGTGGGCGCGGTCAAGCATGGTTTGCATTACACGTACAGTACACACATTCGATTGTGTGTATACTTAGTTCAGTCACCCGAATGTACACATGCGCGAAGTGCCACGGTGCCACGTCGGGACTTGTCACGAGAATCTTCATACCGCGTCAATGGAGATCTTTGTTGGTGGCAAGAGGCGTGTCAGCGCGTCGTTTACTACGTCGGGATTGTCTAACTGAGGTAGACAACCAAGGGGCGGACGGCCGTCTCTAACACACCGAGTGGTCAATGGTGCATGACGATCAAAACGCGCTTTGGATGCCATGTTTGGTTATAACTGAACTTGCAGGTCCAAGTTGGCAACCTTTTTCTAAAGCTGGTGGTCAGCATTGCCATCTATCAATATTTACAGCCCGGAGATTTCGCGAGGTCACATGGCGTGCGAGCATGAGTAAGGCCTGGAGATTTTGAACCCGACCTATGACCGCGAAGTGATCCGATAACCCGGGGTATTCACACACATCTTCGAATGTGATGAAACTTTTGTCAGTTCGTACCACTCCCCATCCAGAATATGTTTCGTATATTGCGTAGGTTTATCACAAGTTTGTGAGAGCCCCAAAATCAGACATTACACAATTGTGCGCTTGACGTGCTGTCAGGTACGTCTCCATAATGGAGATTAAAATCTCCGAAAAACGTACACATCACTGTTGCATTCATCATAAGAAGATGAGTACATCAGTAATTCACTTTAAAAGTTGAAAAGGTCAGTTTATTCATCTTGGTAGGGTGCTTCTGTATAAGCAAAATTCCACAGCATTAAGAGCCTGGTTTAAATTGACAGTTTCAGTTCAACACCAAAAGAAGAATAATCCAATCTAGTAAATTTGACATTGTTGGGATAAAGCAGACTTCCCACCTCCTCTCGATCCGATACGAGGGAAAATTGCACTTTCATATGCTTCATCACCGTTTGGGTAGAGCCATCTCAGCCACATCAATACATCAAGGTCGTTGTCGATGATCAATTCAAAAATGTCGGTAGCTATTTGGCGACAAGATTGTACCTTGAAACACACCATTTTCAAATATCGCGATGATTGGCGTGCAGGTTTAGCTTTACGGTGGTAACGTTTACGTGGTAAGCCCAGTCCAATTTCAAGCGATCGAAGATGGGTAGTGTTGTGCCGAAATACCCGGTGCCGAATTTTACCTACTTCTTCCTGTGCCGAGTACCGGGCATTCGGCATAGGGAAAGGGAAGGTGGAAAATAACGTGCTGTTGATGTGTAGAGGACACGTGTTTACCATTTTTCGTGCTTTATGGACATTCATACAATGAAACTCATTAAAAATACCAGGCTTTTGGCATTTAGGAACAAGCATGTATGTAAAGTAGACGTAAATAAATCTTGTCACGCCAAAAGCACCCACATAGACCCCATTAAGATTCCCGCCCGTCTTCATTTAGCAAGCCTGGTAGCCGAATTCGGAAAGAATGTATACGTTATAGCATTGATATACATTATGGCTTCCATTAGACTCCCATTGTAAAGGTCCCTTTATTGAGGAGGGCTATTAGGCCGGTTGCCACTGGTTAGGTTTAGGGTTGGTGTTTAGGGCCCTATAGGACCTAGGTTAAGATTAGGGTTTAGGAATTAGGTTAGGGTTGGTTATTAGGGTCCTGTGAGTACCAACATTGGGATTAGACTATGTGATTTTCTACTTGACACTACGGGTTATGATTTTTTTTTCGATGGGGGGGGGGGGTCATGCTAAATTTAATTAATTCAGTAAACCAAGCACCTATCTGCATAATCAGCCGTAAATCATATGAGGTACCTAATTGTGTGTGTGGATGGGTTGTATGGGGTCTATGCAATAGGCCTATGTAGGCCAACCCTGTAAATAATGAACGGCCCTAAAATTATTAGTTTAAAGCTAACTTAGCCTGTCGAACGAGCTGAGTCAACTAACACTATTTCGTGTCCCTCCTTGTCCGTACAGCCAATAGACATAAAAACTTAGTTACACCACACCTGTAATAAGATCCTCTGTGCCGAACTGCTTTTTGGGGATAACCCATTGTTTCGGCAAGTAACCCTGCCGTTCGCCAGGGTAATGAGGTAGCTCGCATTTTCGGCATGAATAATTGCGGAAACACCGGCGTTTTCGGCAGATACCCCTGCCGTACGCAATGTCATCTGCCGAAAAGACCGGGCGTTCGGCATAGCCCGGTATTTCGGCTCAGCGCATCAAATCCTTAGTCCAGCGTGTAGTTTGTAATAGCCATTAATTGAAATCGCGACTATAGTATATGCGATGACGGCTAATGGAGGCTTGTTTCACTAGCTGTTGTTGTCCAGGCATAACATTAAATTTGTTGGTGTAAAATGGCTTATGCAACACTGGATGCCTTGTTATGAAAGTAAAATGGCCAGTATCAACAGTTGAAAACGTGCGACTTCCAGAATGACACCCAGAAGAAGGAGACAGCCATCATGAACGTGTATTCAAATGCACAGGAAAACAGTCCCTACAAAACACAAAAACAGACTAACATGCGGAGCAGGAGATCGCTCAAACTCGCGGCAAGCGACCCAATGACCTAAGCAGGCGGAAGAAAGACATAAGAAATACTGGCAGTGACTATATTTAATCTACACGATTCTATAATGATTTAATATAAAGGTTGAGAGAGATATAGACCTATAGGATCTTTTGTAATATGGCTATAACAGAAAACAAAAAAAAGAAAAAGAAAAAGAAAAAATGTTGAAAAAGTTGATCCAGATTCCGTTCGCTTCCGATTGCTGTGATGAAGATGTAAAACACTGAGATTATAAAAAGAAATGCTGTTATTGAAACCATGCTTTATATGTAGTACATTGATACATAGTAAATTGATTACGGATATCCAAACTAGAGGAGTCTTTATAGCATGGCCTGAGCTGTCAATAACTATCCCATACCTCATTTATACAATAAAAAACTCGCATAATATACCTTTTGTTGTTCTTCTACTTCTTATCGTATCCAAACAGATGGTTCTCAATATGATCTTGCCAGAGACGGGTACGTCTGGCTGCTTTCACTGAATCCGCAAAGTCCTTGTCTGTGCATTGTTGCAACAAACAGTGGCTGACCAAGAGATATACCATTGTCTGTGGATACTATTCCACAACCACGGGTATGTCCCTGATCTTTTTTCCAGTTAGCAGAGACGAACCTCGGAACAAATTCTCTATCCCTTTGCCACGGGATCCATCATGAAAGAGACCGAGGAGATTTTCCGGAAAAGCGCCCCCAATTTTTCTCGAACCCCGGTTTTTCCCAATTTGGAAGCTCACAATGTATTAGATCACCCTGAAGTGAATAGCCGAATACTCCGTCTTATGAATAAGAGGATGATTTAGTACCTTTCTGGTCGTGCACGACAGAAAGTCAAGCATGGTTTTCTATGGAGAACGATTACGATAGCAGGCAAGGTCAAAACAGGTTTGCGGTTTTCTTTTTGCACTTTTGTCAATAACCTTCGAAACGTTCTCGGTAGGTGGTCTTACAACCAATCCAGTAAAATATGAGAGATATTCGTATCCTCAACAAAATCTCCTCTGTCACTTTAACACCAATAGGCGGTAGCCACATTTTTGGCGCCGCGTCAGCGTAGTGGATACAGGAAGGGGTGTCTCCCTCCCGCCCGTAGCCTTGTTCAAGGCCCTCTACCTACCTCACTTATCGTTTCACACGTCTGATATAAATGTCACAGATCACATTAGGCAGAAATCATGCGAGGAGTGGAGCATATTCCCCTCCATAAAACTAACATAGCAACACCATGGCAATAATTCATTCTATCAAACACCTAATTTGAGGTTTTCAATTTCACCAAGCCTATGTTCCATGCTTCCACTAGCAAGTCCAATAAGTTCAACTCAGGCAGAGAGCCTTGTTCAATCTGTCAGGCTTTTTTTCTCGCATTTGCAAGAATTTGATAGGAGTTTTATACAAGGAAGATTAAGACCACAAAGCAATTAAATCAAGGCTGTCTCACAGCCACTGCATCTGACCACAATAAGTATCTGTGGTTTAAACCTAGACAAGTAGGCTCCTGGATCCAGTGTGCACAAAAGACCACCAGGGAGTGTACCAATTTATTTATATAATCTTTCTCTAGCCAAATGCAAGAGCACTGATTTCAAACCTGCAAATAATTGCGAATAAATAATACAATACAGTGTGAAAAATAAATAGCAAGTCTGTCAGTTCTTAGCAGACAACCTTGATCAAGCGAAGCGCAGAAGCCTTACCTTTTTCGGTTTTCAAAACACATTATTTTCTAATGCAAATTGGATAAAAACAAATGATACTTTTGTAAGGTTATGTTTTGAATGGAACAAAAAAATCCCCCTAACACCAACTGGAAATTGTTTGATCCCTCCTTTTTGGGGCCTAAGGTTTTATACCCCCCCCCCCTTCTACTTAGAGTACACCTTGCATTGATCACGCCACAAAAATGTTCATCGAATAATTGATATTGTCCTACATTGTTAACTGTTGTATTTTTACAGAGCATTAAACCAAACATTGTCTTTGTACTGTCTGATGACCTTGGTTGGAACGACGTTGGTTACCACAACTCCGAAATCAACACTCCATTTATCGACCATTTAGCCAGGAAAGGTGTACGTTTGGAGAACTATTACACACAGTCTAAATGTACACCAAGTCGAGCATCCTTAATGACGGGGCGTTATCAGGTAACGCATGTATAATGGAAGCGCAAGTTCATATGCAAATATTTTGATATGAATATTCATATCTTTATTATTTTATTTGGGCATGTAAAACAATGAGCATGAATTATTGTGATCATAGATTTTCCATGTAAGTGTTTGAGTATCGATTTGCTTTAACGTTTTTTAACTCATTAAGGTGCAATATGTCAAAAACTTGATTTCAATTCCAATGCAAGTCTTGTTTAGTTGATTTGATATCAGAAATTACCTTCATGATGATTTGAAACAACGAGAGTTCAGTTATTAAAATTAAGTGACACTTATCATCTGTTGTTTTAAACAAAGTCTTGTTCTGGTTTGTCTTCAATGCATACCTATACATTGTACATAACTGGCCGTTGTGTTAAGGTCATTGAATCGGACCAACCAGATTCAGAAGGGCTTCACAAAACCTGTCATAACTTTGGAACAGAAAATCTACAATACACCAAACAAAAATCGTGTCAAAAATGATCAGATTTTTATCAAAATAGACACATTAGTTGCATTATTGTCTCAGAAAAAAGTTTTAAAATCCTGTGTTTCATTGATACGCGCTATAGATGAGCTGGAGTAGCCAAACTTAATTGTATAAGAGGGTACAATTAAGCCCCTACTAACCATGTCGTTTGTTCTCCAAGGGTCCTGGGTCTGACAGGGGGTGGGGAAGAAAAATAACAAGTGAAATCGCACAAACAAAGTTAACATTTGGCAATATCTTTTTTTTCTTTATGAGCTAGAATAGCTATATTGCGGTTTAACTTTCCCTGGACCCGTGCTAGGCAATTCATGGGCCTCACACACCAGGGACTTTAGGGATAAAGATTGGCAATTACTGACCTCCCGTCGGCACACATGTGTGCGCAGATGAGCTGATATCGGGTTGCAGTTTCATTGAAAAATGCCTCGAGGCGAGACACTCTGGCTAGAAATCTAGGGCAGGCTGCGATCATAATTGCTATGTCTCGCTAGCTTTGAGTAATGGTTCAACTTCACTGCGCTAAAACAATGGAACCGTTGAAGGAAATCTGGGCTAGAAGTAGCCGAAAGTCCGGGGAACGTGTTAAAGATTTTCTTAAATTACAGAGACACAAAGACAGTTCCAGAAAAATGCGCCCCGGTTTTTTTTTTTTTTTTAAAAATGTGCTGTTAAGTGATTTTTGCACGTTTAAAAGTTAATGCGCCAATGTACCAGTACTAAATCACTCCTAAAGTAAACACATAAAATCGTCTTTATGAGATTTAGTGCAAATCTACGCATGCTTCACAATTAGATTGTTTACTACAGCAGCAAATCTAAAAGAGTTTTGCCCTTTTCTTTTTCACTTGTTTTCCCCTCCAACAAAACCCCTCCAAACGGTTTTCGATTATTTTAGGGTTCATACAACAAGAAGCAAAATTTAGAGAAATTTGTCTCTTTATAAATCTTCGTCATGTCCCTTTAAGGTAGTTATTATCATCGTGATTACTGCTATTGTGGCTGTGGTTAAGATGTTATTTTGACAACTTCTTTCCTAGAAGTCGCAGGGAAAAAAAGGCTTATCGAGGAGATTACTATAAGATGAAATGTGCGGTCCATGTCCACATTAATTATAAAGTCTGGTTCGGCCTATTCCGATACGGTTAAAACACCAAGCCTTTATCCATGGCCTGGACGGTCTTGGCGGCTAACGAAAATTCAATGATATATCTTGAGTTCTCATTCTTGTCTTTATGCAGAACTCCAAAGCAAGGGGTGGGTCGTCCATGTCATCCACTGCAAAAGTCCACAAGAATCAGCCAAAGATGAACATTTAAAAAGTAAGCGTTAGAGGTGTAGTTTAAGTAATGCTTTTAAAGAGGTTCACTCAAGCCTAATGGGGAAATTTAAACGGTTACAACAAACATGTTCTAAAAAAATAAAATAATAAATGTTAACATTGCATGCTACTAAAGCAGTAATCGATGAGATAGGACAAAATAGTGAAGGAATGCGATCCGCAAGCTCGACCTAAGCAACTTTACCGCGTTTTCAATGAATGAAAGTAAAGTGGTAATCAGCAAACTATGCAACTTGATTCCGTACATAACTGAAGATTCTTTAAGTGCTGTTTTGGGAAATCTCAGCCATTTGCAGCCAGCGGTTTGCGATTGCATGGCAAAACACGCAAACATTAATCGTAGTTAATGTTCTTATTTTCAAATCCCTTTCGTGCGGTTTAGAGTCGAACTGGATTAGAAAGAGTCATATCTTCCTCGGAAGCAGCATGTCTACCAACCACGCTCTCCTTCGTGCCACAAATTCTGATAGAAGTATGGTATAAACTCATCTTAAGGAAGGTGGCATTTGGGGATGTAAAGGCGGGAGTTGCGTACCTAATAAAGAGGTCGAAACTTTTCTTGGTTAGTTGAAAAAACTCTCTCCTTCCTGGTGGAGGGAATTAGTATTGACAATGACACCAACTTCCACAAAGGGGAAGAAAAAGGTCCACTTGTTACTGAAATTTTTGGATAAAAGGCCAACATTTTAGCGAACATTTTGACACGAAAGTCCACTCTGTGTGGTGATAAAATGTTCAGAAAGTCTAAAAGGACCATTTAGGGGGTAGGTCCACTTTACCAAAAGTCACTTGTACTTAAAAAAAAGTCCACTTTTTCGAAGTCCAGCAACACCCCCCCCCCCCCCACCGCCCCCCACCCCCCCCCCCCCCCAAAAAAGGAACTGCCTGAGTTACGGCCCTGCGTCCTATATTGAACTAAAGTTAGCGAAGTGGAATAACCTGTAACCATGGTAACGCCATGTACATTGAAACAAAAACCACAAACAGACAAACCCAAAACAACAACAGCAAATTCAAACTTTTTCAAAGTTACACAGTTTATGCGCAGGGAGAAAAATTAAAGAAGACATAAAAATTGATAAACACATCCCTATTTCATGTACTGTTTTTTTTTTCTATTTCCTGTAACAGGTTTCCATGGTGGAGCACAAGACTATTTTACACATCGGCATAGATATTTAAAGAGCTTAATTATACCGGGCGTAACAGTTGAAGGCTTTGATTTTTGGCAGAATGATAAAGTTGCTAAAGAATTTATTGGACAATACTCGACCCATATATTTATAGATAGAGCGGAACAAATAATTGCAAAACATGCCGAAAACAAAGTAAGGCCATGAAAGATAATTACAATTAAAATAAATAGTAATATTATAATTCGATGTTACACAATTTATTAGTTTAAAGGTACAAGGAGAGATTTTGGGGCATCCATAATATGTCGGGTCATATGTAGTGATTTCATATAGATAAGACACCCAATAGATTTCTTACCTTGTATAGCTACAAAAATGCTTTAAAGGTGAAAACAAAGGGCGATTTTGATTTGCATAGTCTCAATACAAAAACATAGGTTGAAATTAGTATTGGCTCCTCTAGTAAATTAGAAATTTCACATTTTTTGTACCAAAGAAATAATTCTCAGCATAATCCTTTCACATGGGGATATTTTTGATAGAAAGCTTTACATTAGTGCAAAAATCAGAATTTTCACATATTCAGGGACACCTGTAATGTGAAATCTCTCGTTGCACCTTTAATCACTTATTGTCTTTAGATATATATTTAAATCATGTGCCGTTAGTGTTTCAAATCGTAGTAATAATGAAATAAAAATGAATTAGAATTTACTGTTTGGTTCTAAGGAATATTTCTGGTGCAGTTTTTAATGTCATGAATAAATCTTTTTAAACTCTTCTATAGGACCCAATGTTTTTACTTCTGTCACTTTCTGCTGTTCACCGACCCTTACAAGTACCAGATCAATACACGAAACAATATGACGGTAAAATTACTGACCAAAAAAGAAAGGTCTACGCTGGAATGACTTCTTGCATGGATGAAGGAATAAAACATTTGACGGAAACCTTAAATCGATATGATTTGTGGAAAAACACAGTGTTAATATTTTCTTCAGGTTTGTGCCTCATAACGTTATATTGCAGAATTAGAGTTGTTATACTCATAGAGCAGGAGCAGAATATCATGGGGCCTTTTTTACGGAGTTCGTTTACCCCCACTACAGAAAAGGTTTGACACCTTTGAGAGTTAGTATGAACCCTCTACATCAATGCTAGGTAGGTAGTACTCTCAAATTAAAATGCCCCAATCATGTTGAAATGTATGCCATATTGTCCATCTAATCATAAGGATTCCAATAATGTATAGTTTGTACCATCTACAACCATTGGTTTTGGTGTTATAGGGTAAAAATGACAAAAAGGGTAAAAAAAAAAGTCAATCTCAATTTGTACAGTGGTCAACATTAAAAGTTAATCTGATTATATTTTAAATACTTGCAAATTATTGCCTGAGGTAAGAGGACTCCTAAAAAGTATAGTTTTTATTATGTTATGCTTACTTATGGAGATAAGGGTCAAAGAAGGTCAACACCAATTGGATTATGTTGCCCTATGACCTATTCTGTCCCATAACATGGTAACTATGCATTGCAGATGGTACAAACTATTCCTTATTTTGACACATTACGCTAGATGAACAACTTCTTTCATTTTTACCAAAATTGGAGCAACTTCTGATTTTGACCCCTGTACAAATAAAAATTGACCTTTTTAACATTTTAGCCATTTTTACCCTATAACTCCCAAACCAATGGTCATAGATGGTACAAACTATACATTTTTGGAATCCCTATGACTAGACGGACAATATGGCATACATTTCAACATGATTAGAGCATTTTAAAAATTTGACCCCTGTGTAAACTTAAATTGGACCCTATTGAAAAGGTGATACCACAATTTGAGAGTACTATATACCTACCTAGCATTGATGTAAAGGGTCCATACTAACTACACTAACTACCAAAGGTGTCAAACCTTTTCTGTAGTGAGGGGTAAACGATGATGTTTGACCTGGGTGCGAGCTCCTCCTCTATCAATTCTCAGGGACACGTTCAATAATTATTTTGAATATAAACACACACATAATATACCCTCACGCACGCACGCACACACACACACACACACACACACACATCAGACACACATGGGTGACAATTTTTTTCAAGCTTGGGATTACTCTTTTCATCAGGACCTACAAAAAAGCATAAACAAACTTTAAGATTATATATCATAGGCTTATGAAGATTAACAACTTTAGAGGGACTGAGGACCAGTCAAATGTCCGTCGAACGTGATTGTGGTCCAGGGGCAGAGCCCCTTCGTGGCGGTCAGGGCCCGAAGGCTCCTGAAGCTGTTGGGTTTAAAAATAGGTTTTGTGACATTTTATAGCTGATAGCTAGTTTAAAATTGATATTATTTTACATTAATTTCCTAAACCTATAGATAATTGCACTGTAATAAATTCCATGTTTTTACTACTGAATGATAGTTGTGACTGCATCTTTTTGCGTTAAACACTCTTAAATTTATTCAGCACAAGGTATTAAAGAGGCACAACGGAGAGAAAAATTAAGAATGTTCATGTTAAATATGGGTGCATTGGACAAAACCAGAAAGTCTGAGGATATCGGGTTGTAGGAGTAACTGTTAATGCATATTTTGAAATCATGTAGACCTGTTTCGAGATATTGATCTGACAGGTGCCAGGTAGACTAATACATACAATAGCAATTGTGTGAAGTAATGCCTGCATACTTTTCAAAAAGCATGCCAAAAACAAAATGAATTATGTCACTAGCCCTGGGCTGACAGGCAAGTCGGGCAGGCAAGTCAACCTAAAATGATTAACGTAACGTCAGTTACTCCTACAGTGCGAGTCAAAAAACCTACATTCAGAATAAAAAATAATTAAAAAAGATAATACAAAAAAATAGAAAAATACAAAAATAGAAAATTCCGAGTGATTTTTTTTCAATAGCACAGATAAATAAGTTAAGATGGCTGGTGTAAGACCTCAACTTCCTTTGGATCACAAGGTTTTCATGATTTTAACCTACGACGGAACTTGGGAGTCAAAGGGAAACCATAGAAGGTTTTGTATTCAGATTGAAAAACCAAGTGTAATTTAACATTAAGTTTTAATTCCAAGTTATTTACAGAAAACTTCTGCTTTAGTTCTTCTCGCAATTTATGGCCGCTGAGTATACTGTATTTGTGCCTAATTCCTATACAATTCCATAATTAGGTTCCTAACTGAGACATTGATATGGACTGATTTTCAATAACTGGCTCTTTATTGATTGAACAATGGTAATTTCATTTGTTGAAGATACTTATAATTATGATACATAATTCTAAACTGGTGTGTATTTGTCATGAAGAAAAAGACGAAATCAATTTCAACTGAAATTACATGTATGGATTGTATTTGCTATAATGAGTTATGGTATACATCGGTGTCAGTCTCTCCGTATTGTTTGGCTAAAAGTGGCCAAACAAAAGTTTTGGGTCTCTCCGCAAAATTGACAAATTTTCTGAACCCAAAGTCCGAGAGACCCAAATAAAAAAAACGTTTAACCTTTCATGAAAAATTCTTTCCTGAATGTAGGGTTTGTATTGACTCATTGTACAACCCGATATTCTCAGATGCTCAGACTTTCTGGTTTGGTCCAACACACCCATATCTACTAACCTCCTTCATTTTTCTCCCCGAAGTCCCTCTTTAAGCCTGATCCTCCGAGCGCTGTTCATTTTCACGTTAATCCATTGACAGAGTACTATAATGGTCTACTTGATTCAAAAGACTGTAGCCTGGGCTGTTAACCGATCGGAATGATCTTTCTAGTATAATTAAAGCTAATGATATAGGCTTCCCACTGATACCACATATGTGGAGATATAGTCTAGCAGATTACACGTTTTCCCATGCACCCCCTAAAACTAAATTTTAACGTGATTTTAGCATCTCTACGACATCTTCTTAAAGGATTTTTAAGTTACTAAAACTAAATATTGTCCCAAGGACTTTGTTTGGCGGCCATCTTGGATCTAAAAAAGATCAGTCATATAAAGTGGTTCGATTTAGTTGACAAGTATATCAAATGATTTATCTCATTTTAAAGAATCAGAAAATATATGGTTTGCCATATTTGTGATGTTCAGTGACAGAAAGTTTTAAGTTACTAAAACAGCGTCCGTATCGTGGATACACGCGGTCCCGGATCAGCTTACTCAGTTGAATAAATCCTGACACCACCACAAGCCATTACTAATGACATGTGGACACTATAAAAAGAAGTGACAGAAATATGGGTGAAAATGTGATAACGGTTATTGAACTTTTAATTGATCATTGTACAGGTAGCCAAACTTTCCAAATGCATGGATCTTCATAAATTTGGTGTCAAGTTGTTGAGTAATCTTGCATGTTGGATGTTTAGTTAGGTGGAAAATATCAGCGTAAAGTTACTTCTTGTCAAATTTGTTTTGTTTACCCATAAGAAAGTAAGGCTAATATAATTATAACTTAAGGCTAATATAATTATATAATAACTTTACAACCATGCCAAAATATCAATTTTCAAAATCAAATTGAAGGTACACTATTTTCCAAATGCATAATGTGCCAGTGTCTTTTTAATATAACTGATTTCCCACTGTTTTGGAAACATCTACGTGTGAGCATATTATGGACGAATTTTGCCCTGTCGCCACTGAAGAGCATATTATCGGGACTCCTTCCTTGATATAAAGTAAGATCAAACATTATAATCTTTGGTAAGACCACCAGGAGAGGCTGATCCGGATGCGTCTTGAGCTTAGGTGGCGCAAACCACGATCTGATGATGAATATAACTCGCTTATTGTTCAGAAAGGCAAACTCAGTAAACTCATTGTTGATGTTAACTGTAGCACTAAGGACATGTTCATATCATTACAAAGTTTGTTTGTTTGCTGTTGTTTTCTGCTCTTTAATTCATTAAAGAGCGCATTGTCCTGTGCAGCCTTGTAGCTCTGTTTCCAAGACTCTGTATTGTTTTCTTCAATTTTATTGCAGTAAAATATCGTGTGTTGTTCTTGATGTTGTTTTGTACTATTTAATTCATTAAAGTGCACTTTTTTGTTTGGGGTGTTTATGTTGTCATTCCATTTTACCCTTGCCCCCGTCCTGTCTTGTTTCCTTGCTAAATCTTTCTTCATCTTCAAGGGCTTTACCCAGCACTTACTCTGGCGCTGATCTTGCCAAGGATTTCCTGACTTTCTTTGTTGATAATATTGAAAAGTTAAAGTACAATATGACTAGTGTTGGATCTCTTAGGGCTGTTGGGATGTAAATTATTTTCCTATTGGACAAGGGTAGACTGTGATGTAATGTGTTAATGGTTATGTTTATGTGTGTTGCAAAATTTGGCCAATGAAGTTATTGTGTTATATAAAAGACTTCACATGAGATGGGAAAGGGGTGCCAGCTATTAAAGCGATTGGCCACTTTGTCTCTAATCTACTGTGCTTCTTTCATTTCTTGATACAGATAATGGGGGAGACATCCATGCTGGTGCTGACAATTATCCTCTCAGGGGAAATAAAGCCCAGTATTTTGAAGGCGGCATACGGGTTGTTGGCTTTGTAAACAGTCCATTGCTGTCAAAAAGAACCCTGGGTACAGAGTACAATGGATTGATGGGAATTGCCGATTGGTTGCCAACAATAGTAGAAGGTATAGCGGGAGGTTCAACCGACGGGATGGGTATTGATGGTGTCAACATGTGGGACTCTATAAGGTACTGGTACTGCTACTGCTGCTGCTACTGTACTACTACTGCTACTATATACTACTACTACTACGGTGAAAAAATAACAAAGCAATGACTATTTCCCTAATAATGATGCAAACCTATTTTGTCCATATCAGACAGATTATCGCAATATCAGAGGAAACCAGACATGCAAATATCCCTACATAAAAACATTTAACACCCTCCTGGCCAAAAATACATCCGAATTTCAAGGTCCATTGCTGATTCTAGTATTATTTTTCAGTTCTCTATGCACTGCAGCAATATTGTGGCTGATCGTCCCATTCTTGACGACCGCATCTCTCATTCCACCTTTTTTTAGAATCTTACCATGCTCCAGAAATTTGTGTCTGTTCCTCATGTTACTGTAAACCCTACTTTGAGGAAAAACTTTTACCCATTCGCACTGAACTGCAATAAAAAAAATGTTTCAATATGAAAATTCTATCCTTTTGGTGAATTGCGGTCGGTCGTAGAACCATTTTGGTATGTTAACCCAAGAGCAGTTCAGTAGAATATGCCATTGTAGGAGTGCATTTGCATTACAAATTGGAAATGGGTGAGGGGATTTAGGTTACATCATGCGATGGAAGAACAACTAATTAAGTACATGTTTTAGGTGCTTTTTAGACATTACATGTGAACAAATTAATTAAATCTGATGACTTAAGTGTGCTCAAATCCATAAGAATTCCAATGTTTCCTCTGCTATTGCTATATAGCCGTGGACAAAATACGTTTGCAAAAGTTTTAGGGAAATAGTCATTGTTTGGTTATTTTTATACCGTTTTCTTTCTCTTTTTCACCATATGTTCAAAACAGTACATAAGCTAAACCAAGGATACGAATTGGTTAAGTAAGCAAAAAGTGCCGTTTCTAGAGGGTAACATTCTTTCTGAGACACCCTGTACATGTACTACTACTACTTCTACATGTAACATATTTTTTTGCGACCAACTTTGTTTATCATTCGAAAAAAAAATCGTTTGAAAAACACTATTTATCGGCGATAAAGGGAGTTTTTCGTATAATTGTACATCTAGCTAAAAGAGTTTATCGGTGGTGGTGGTGCTGGTGGTGGTGGTGGTGCTGGTGATGGAGTTGGTGGTGGTGGTGGTGGTAGTGGAGGTGGTGGTGATATGGTAGTGGTGGACTGGTGGTGCTGGTGGTGGTGCTGGTG
>JAMKCH010087195.1:0-12654 GCA_023653785.1 Ophioderma brevispina | reverse complement strand
TGAATTAGCTTTTCAGAATCCAGACCCTGCTAATCGCTTAACTACTAGTAGGGGGGTCAGATCAAAATTTCAAATGCAAGAAAGCATGTCTTTTTTAATGTTAAACAAATCTGCAGGTCAAAAGAAGGAAAATACTTTTTGAATTTTTAAAATCGGACAATCGGTTTTCAAGTTACAGGCAAAAACATGTTTCGGAAAATGAATGCGCAGATCACCGAAAAATCCAAATTATCGTCATTTTGCAAAAATTGCGCTCCAAACAATGCTCATTTTCAAAATCTGAATACAATTTTAAGACAAGTTAAGGTTTTTCCTGCATTTTAACTGTTGTATTTGATAAAAAATGCAAAAGAAGTGGTCTTGAAATTTTATATTTGTTGAAAAAACTACCCGAAAACCATGTTTTTCGGCATAATATTCCCTTTCTCAGACACAATTTGACCCAAAAATTAAACTAAGTCGACCTAATTAAATATGCGAGCCATTTTTTTCCCTTAACCATTCATGATATGAAGATAAGGACTATATCATAGGGGTTTTTGGGGGTGCTCTTTTCATTTCTGGCATTAGATTGAATGTAGCTCCATTGGAAATAGGAGTTTCACAATATTTGAAACTTTTTTTGAGTAAATTTGCATATTTAATTAGGCGACATGATTAATAGACAACATGTAAACCAAGAATTTGATAAACAATGCATGTGTATGTTCATATATTTATTGTTTTATTCAAACTGGTTCTTTGTGTGAAAGAAGTTTAACAATAAAGATTTGATTTTGACACTGTGTTGAATGGCTGTTGATTGCATTATTTTACAATACAATGTATGATGCAAAACTACTTTGCTGCAATAACTTACATGTACATTTACTTCAACATAGTTCTTTTTTACATACAGCCATACAATGAGCAATATACAAGTACATCATATTAATGCTGTTTTATAAGTTAAATCAGAAAGTAGTAAGAAGCTTTTAAATTTGTTTTTCACTTCAAAAAATACATGTACCTGAAACTGCATTTTGTTTTTATTTAAGTTATGCATCTATTGCAGAAGGCATTGAACTGCCGATCTATTTCATCTGCAATTTCATCTGCAACATAGCAATATCGCCCACTGGGGTCAGGAAGCAACTCAATGCCTTTCATCAAAATAGCATCAACATGGGTTTCTTGAACATCACTTGTGTCTGCCCACTTAAATTTTCTTTTATTGAGTCCATAATGTTGCGTGTATGTTACAACACAGGTGGTTTCATTGGGTATACTTATTATAACACCGGGGAACCATGACTTTTCCCATGCCACAGCTACTATTTCTCCAGATTTCAAAGAGCTAGATTCCACTGTTTTCTGTTTTTTCAGTGGAGGTTGTAGGTCTTCATCTTCATCATGGCCTTCACTTTCTGAGCTGGAATCAGAATCCTGATAAACTTCATTCCAGCTTGATTCCAACTGATTCTGGCTGGTTGAAGCTTCCTCATGACCATGTGTTTCTGAAGAATGGATGAAAGCTACAACCACCTTTAGATCTTCTTTGAGAACTTCTGGCGATTTTTTGCTGATCGTTGTTAGTTTTTTAGCATTAGACAGGCTCTCAAGTTGATGCAGATATTTTTTCTTCATATGTTGAATTTGGGCCTTCATCATTTCCATCTGCTGCTTCTTTGTAGTACAGCTTGCAATGTAGGTGTCTACCTCTGAAGGTGTTTTGAATTCACCAACCTCAACAACAATCCTCTTTATTTGGTCATTCTTCTCCTGTGCCTTTGCCTGTTTTATGTCATGCTCCATTTTCTTAGCTTCCATGTTTCTTGCCTTAGTTTCTTCTGTGATCTGTTTCCTCTCTGTGTACACCTTCTTCAAGCTACTTCTTTGCTTTCTTACAGTTTCCATCAGCTGTTCATACTTGCTTGGTTCAGTTAGCCGCATATTTTCCAAGTATCTGTCAGTCCTGTTCAGCCTGTACATCACTCTACCTTCCATATGCATTTCAGTCAATGATGGCTTACTCTCCATTAGGTACGACCAGTAACCAAAATCATTTTCACCTCTTTTATTTGTTTTCGATGTATGTTTTGTTTCTTCTCTGATTTGCTCGGATACATTTGTGCTGTAAATGCCTTCAAGCTGATCAGAAAATCTGCGGTTGAAAAGACGCAACATACTGGCACATTCAACTTCTAGTGCATCTTTTGTTAGCCGATCCATTTCTTCAGTTTGTTTCTCATAGAGGGCAAAGAATACATCGTCTTCAATTGGCTTTATGGCATCACCATTTGGCAATGAGAAGAACGGACCTGAAGAATTTGATAACAGCGGTGTAGAATCTTGGCTAAGTTTTTCCAGGTTTGAGTGAGTATGTTGCACTTGAGCTGAAATATCTAGGACATGGACATCTGCATGTTCTACTAACCGCCAGAAAGGCTCTGTTATGTGCTTATGGATGATACCTAGTGAACGAACACCTGCCAAAAGTTGTATACACTTTGAATCAGCATACACGGCTTTTAAGAGTTTGTTGCTTGCAAGACAATATCCTTCACTGAAAAAGTCTTGAATGTGTTTTCGGTGATACCACAAGCCTGCTGAAAGTTCAAATAAGATATTAAACCTATTAGCCCTAAATGGCCGCAATTCCAATTTTGGAATTTTCATCAGAGATCGGTATGTGTGAAAGTGACCAATTGCACCACTCTTTTGGTCTCCACCTGGCGAAAGAGCATCACACGCTGTACGGACAAATCTTTGTGTGGCGGAGTCCTGATGTTTCCAAGAATAGTTCCCATTTGAGTCTTGGAACTCCTTTAAGCCTTCCACCCCTAGTTTTAACCGATCTCCTCTCCATGTTTCTTCCAATGACTTCAATGCTTCATCACAGTATGTTGCACAGCCTATCAAAGCATGTAAATTACAAAAAAAATGATTCATTCTGAGTATTTCAGATTGTGTTTGCTCATCTAAACTGTCCCACTCATCAACAACTTCAGGCACTATTCTCTCTCTATATTTCTCCAGTTTACTGTTAAATGACTTTTGAGTTGCTGCCTGATCCCCCATAGTGTTTTTTATTTTTGCGATTAATTTTTTACTTTGTACTGTTGTGTTTGAAGATTCCTGAAGCAGAGCAAGTTTGTTGACAATAAATTTTAGACCTTGTAGTTGGGTCTCAGCATCCCCAGCGGAAACTTCAATCAACCCTGCTGTTAGTGTAACACCATCTTTTCCAGTTACCTCATAGTCAACAACTTTCTTACCATCTCTAGTTGTACCATCACTATGTAGAGTAGCAAAATCAGCATTCTCAAGACTTTCTGCCACTTGAAGGGACGCCGCTACATTGGCATGACCGGCAAACTCTCTACATTTTGTAGCTTTAGGCAAATCATCAATAGTTACATCCATTTTACCTACAATGTTAAGTACACTAGCTACAACAACAGACATACTTTTAGAACTTACATCACATGCTGCAAGTTTCATATAACACTCATAAACACTAGCTGTGAATGCTTTACCTTTTTTCAGCACTGGTTTTTTATTGTCCCGCAACTCGTTTAGCTCTGTCTCCAAATTTTCTAACTCCTTGACCCTTTCTATCAATAGTTTGTTCTTCTTTTTTAATTCAACATTCTCTCTCTCCAAAACCATTACATCTTTTTCAGAATCAGTTTTCTTTTTCAAGTTGCGAATTGAATCTGATTTACTTTTGGATTTCACTCTAAGTTCTTGTAATTTCTGATTTTGTGTTTTGATTTTTTCCTTATGTGCTGTTATTTTGACTTTATAGTAATCTTCCCTTTTGTCTACATTTACAGGCTTGTAACGGGTTTGGCTTTTGGAAAGCAAATCATCCAGTTCAATAAGATTACTTTCTTTTTGATTAAGATACTTTTCTTTCTTGTTTAATTCCCACTCTTTCATGTTCAGAATTTTCTCTTTGTGTTTTAAGGTACGTAGTTGTAGGTAGAGTTTTTGAACTTCTCTCCTCTTGGCTTGCAGTCGTTTTTGAGTTCTGTGTAGGGTGCAAGATCTTGTACACATGCGCTCCTTCCTGGGGGTTGCTGACAAGCGATTGTTTGATTGAGGCTTTGACCTACCTACAGCATATTGTCTCAGAGATGGCTTTTTTGGGATTTTGAATTGAGCAAGTTTCATTGTTTCTTTCATGCCTTCATCTTTCTTTCTATAGGCTTTAACACGTTTGTCTTTTAACCCCTTAGCCTTAGACTTCAAGTCCTCTGTACTGACATTGTTCACCTTAGACCAGCCAAGGATATTCTTCAGCCAAGTAACCAAAGTGTCATAGGATTCTCTTTTTTGTCCCCTGAACATTTCTAATTCAGCGAGGACCAATTCACTTACACCTTCCATGATGACCGTTTTTTTGCCGCTTAGAACTTCAACTGTAATACCTAGTCGCTTACATTCTTCACCGACAAAGTTTGTATCTTTCCCATCTAGTTCTATCATGAGATATTTTTGAACATCACCTTCACAGGTGCACTTCTCCACACGTTTTTTAACTTTACCAACTAGGTTGGATATTTTTGCTGGCAGACTTGCACTTGGATCTATTTTTTTCAGTACTCTGGCGAGGTCATGACTGGTGCTAAGCTCCGGGTCTTGTTCCATTGAATTGATAATGCAGTAAACCAAAGCCAAAGTAATGTTGGTAGGAAATCCTGGAGTGACAAGAAAGAGAGAAAACAAAAATAAAATGTGTTAAAACGAGAAATGGTAGTTTGTTTGCACATTTCAACAAGGTTTAATATGCTGATTAATTTCAGTTTAATTTTTGTGGCCTGCCAGCATCTAGCTGGCAGGACCACTTTGCAATCCGTTGTGTGTGTGTCACTACAATTTTAAAGTTTTTGCGTGTACATGCGTTACTAAAATGTTATGGAGCGGCCCACAGCTTATATTCTTTCGAGTGAGAAAGCCGAGAACCGCAAAATTCAAGTTACAACTGAGTTTCAATTTTATGTTTCCTCCTGTTTACATTAAAATTAAGAGCAAAATATTTTTTTTCAAACTCAATTTCTCTTCAATCACATGTCCAAAGTAGCTTTATCGTTCTGATATTGTTATTTGACAACACATTTCAAAATTTATTTACTTTGGAAATGATGGTGGGTAAAATGATTTGAACAATACCTGGGGGTGTCTCATCATTTGTGGTGATAAGATGTCCAATACACGTCTCTGACACATCAAGTAAACTGAGGCACATGCTCAAAACATCAAAGTCCTGGCCCGTTTTTTTTACCTGATCTCGATTCTTTGCCAATGATGTATCTCGGTCTCTTGAAGAAGACCCAGCTTGATGGTTCCCTGAACTGCTTGAGGATGCTGCCATGTTGGTAGATGAAATGTAGATCTAACCAAAGTCAATCAAGCCTGTAGTGTATAAAATAAATAAACATACATTAAAAACAACAGGAACAATCAAGATGTAATTTTTAAACAAAAGTTGAATATTTAATTCATGCGTCTGGTTCTGTACTTTTGCTTCATAATTTAATTAAGAAAATTGACAGTTTCTTAATATTTCACATCTTTCATTCACTTAAATATTTTTCTTTCTGTTAACATCATCATTTAAGTGTATTTCAATTTTCCAAAACAAAAGAAAAAATTATCACCACCACCTCATCAGATTTTTATTTTGCCAACCACTAATTTAAACTCAGTTCTACCTCATTCATAAACACAACATCCACCAAAATGGTTGAAGGGGTGGGAGAATAACATTGACCCAAATGTGTGTCTTGTGTACCTTTAAAGTCATTTTTAATACAGCTAATCAGTAATTATTAAAATACTTGATTTAATATTTATTATGAAAAATAAAAATTCAATCCACAATTTTAATGACAGGAATATAAATATTTAAAAAGCAAGTTAATCATTCAAAACATCCCTAGACGTAAAATGGTATCGTCCCCAATCGTGACATGGCACGAAGCTTCTAACTTGCTATTGAGTTTTACACGGTAACTTTTCATTCAATCACTGTCATGACACGCAAACATTTCTCGTCAAAATACCACCTTTTCCATGAACGTATGATTTTATAAAAAGAGATCAACGTACCTGATATTTTTCTGGAACTATCTGCGTAAAAAATTTCTACGTAGACGATTTCTAAGTGCAATACGATGGGTGAAAAGTTGACGGCATCATCACAGCGTGTCTGCTTCGAAGCGACGCCATTTTGTGATTTCCAAAGTGATCGATGCACTTTGGCATCACTTCCGCGTTTAGCAAAATTCTCTAAAACTAAGTAATTTTCGGAAATAAATGCAGGAAAACTTTCCCTTTCTAATGATACCAAATATATAAAGTCGATATTATGAAATATACCGAAAAATTGAGGTTTAAATCTTTAAAAAAGTGTAACTTTTGAAGTAGAAGTCCTAAAATTACGAAATAAACGCTACAGGGTAGGTATACCTTCTAGAAACACCGTCAACTTGCTCATTTTGTCAATAGATCGATGGCTAAACGCGGAAGTGGGGAGAAACAGCTTGGCGACTGTGAATTTCAGCGACAAAATTCGGTGTTGGTGAATGCCGTGCGTTTTCAATGAGCGCTCACCGGCACAAGATGAAAAGTAGTCGTACAAGAATTACGATATCGGGGGGAAGTTTGGGGGTATATGTTTAGCAAAGTAGCTAGAATTGTGAAGGAAAGATGACTCCAACTAACAGTGAAATCGGTATGATTGTAAATTAAATAGTTTTTATTTTACAGCATTCTGAACCTAAGCTAAATTTAGTAATTTTCGACCTTTATCGCTGTGTATGCAGCGGTGAGCAGTGCAGTGGTCTGTTAACGATCCCCCTACTACTAGACCAGTGAAGGATGAGCTGTCAGGGTTGATTTTAATCGTGCATTAGCTTTACCAAACCCATCTTGTTGGAATGCTTACCAAAACTCAGTGCAGTTCCTATAAGAGCAATGTAAGCAAGTGCTATCATAAAACTAAACCCATTCTCAGGAATTTGGGTTTGCTATCAATCGGTCAAACTTATTGACTGAATTTGATACACAGGGCAAAGATCCTGCTTTGAGATGCACTGGCCTAAGTCAGAGGTGTTTTGAACCAAATCCCCTAAGCATTGCAACGTGCCTATACTGCACTGTACAAAACTCATGTCAGTACTTAGGGATAACAAGTAGGTACAAGAAGCTAGAGGACCACAAAACATTTCATATCATGCTAAAAAATTCCTTAAAGCGACATCATGGCATAAAAAAATATTCAGACATAATTAAAGGACCCTTACTGAAATCACTTCCACAAGTTTGAAAACAATTTGGTGGTACTTACTGTAAAACAGTAATTGCCACGAACTTCCACCTCCCCCTCTGGAACTTTTCCTGTGTTTTACTGTTTTTACAGAATATAAACATCCAAATTGTTTTCAAACTTGTGGAAGTGATTTCAGGTAGGGTCCTTTTCATTATGTCTGAATATTTTTTTATGCATTATGTCGCTTTAAGTACTTACACTTAGGGGGCTAAAATGAGTGTAAAAGTCAGGGTTTTCATGTGTTAAAATAGGCGTTTGGTGTGATCACATGACCATATTGAGGTGAAATTTCCCAAAACTGGTGCATTGTGGGATTGACTCAATACACCCTCTGGGCCTAAGTTAAAGATGCAGGATCTCCACCAGAAGCCATTGGTGAGAGAAACACACTGAAAACAGATTTACCACTTTTTAGTTTATTTCATGTACTTACTGATGTTAGTGAAGCTTACTGTAATTATTTGTAAAATTCCGGCTGTGCTTTGGCATATCAACTGTGTTCCCGAAACCCGTGTAGCGCCCTCCTTGGCTTGGCGGTAAATCCCTGTGGAAAAGATCATTTGAAACCACAAATAAAGCCTCATGATTTCACCAACAAATTAGTTAAACTAGAGGCATAAAGATTTGACATTAATGTAATACTTCAACATGCAGACAGGACTGTCAAAATATTTTTGTCCCCATAGGGGGTGAATAGTATACAGCTGGATGCATCACCAATAAAAACGGTTCATACTGAAAAATTACAATTCTTGCAATTGACCAAAATGGCTCTAAGCTCACAATTGTTTTTTACTTTTTCTTTGGTAGAAATATATAAAATCGGGAATTTAAACCACAATATTTTGCATAAAATCATTTTAATTTTAAAACAGGCGAACTCGTTTTTACACCATGCTTAAAATATTTCCCCGCCGAATATCGCGACCACTAAGTGACCTCTAAAACTGCCCGTCCACCCTTAATTTTTGCCATCACTAGCTCGCCAAAAATAACTGAGAAGAAATGGTTATCTTTTGGTAAAATGGACTCACGAAAACTTGAAATTCATCAATGCAAAATCCCTTAATTCACTAAAATTTAGTACAAATATGATCATTTACTTAATTTGGCAGCATTATTTTTGAAAAACTCATGTGACCACATTTTAAATGTGGGACCCATACGGGTCTGGAAAGCGGCGAAACCTGGAATTTTACGTATTTCACATTTTATTAAGAACTGTCAAACAGGCTGGCAACCCAAAAGCACTGACCGAAACCCGAACTAAAATAAAATCGCCAAATTAATCAGTCAAGCCTCCTCAGTCCGCTCTCTTCCACCAAGTTACATCTTATACGACCTTACAGAACTCCAGAAAACGTGTACACAAGCCTGCGGAAAAATTCATAAATATGCAAATTAGATACTTATTAGCATATTTGTACACCCAAAAACTAATCAGGTTGAGAAACTCATCCACCTGCTTCTTTCCACAGTACATCATCGTAGCCCTACAGAACTCCAGATTAATTTACACAATGTTGACATTTCTGTGCAATATTGACCTTTTTCCCTTGACATTTTTTCCCCTACCCCTGACAGGACCCAGGGGAGGAACTCTGGGGGGAATGAATTACATGGGGAGCGGGGTTATCCCCTCCTACAAGTCCCAAGTTTTGTTGACTCTAGCTAATCCAGAAAAAAAAGATATCCCAAATTGTTCCCGGGTTAGCATTTTATTACATACATCTGGCCGAATACGGACGGAGGACATACGACGGAGCCCATTTTATTAGTCCCCTCCCGAACTTCGTTCGGCGGGGACAAAAAAAAGAACAAAAATCTCATTATATTTTTTTTTTCAGTTCACTTTTTTATTACTACACTAGTTTGATAGGCTCCTGAACGTAATCACAATTGTACACAATTATGCAACTTTCAATCAAAGGCTGTTACTAATTCAATTCTGAATGTGGCAAGCCCTACTTGATCAGTACTAAATCGGCATGAATTATTCAGTTTTCGGTAATCCACGCTTAACGGTATTTCCCCTTTATTCTTGTGTCTTCTATCAACAGAAGCACTGTACACCACATGCATGCCCTAACAGATCATGTTGTACTTAAACTATTCTTTATCAGTTCCCAAAGCAAAGAGCCCTGTAATAAAGCACATGATACAAAGTAGGTGCGAAGCCTATAATGTAATCCTACCATCTTCTATGTACCCCTGTACCTCCCTATCTCAATCACTCACACTGAGGTTAAATTAACATTTCTATATGAACACTACAGTCCCTAGAGCCCAAACTTGGTAGACATAAATCTCCTAGCTCCTAAATGCTGGTAGACAAAGGTCAGCAGCTTGTGATTACCAAAATGGCTAAACTTCCAGTCAGCGACTAGGATTGCTCTGTCGAGCTGCACCTTATCTTGGGACAACTGAAAGAGCTGTTATATATAAATCCATGGTTCGATCCAACATGGAATATGCAAGTTCAACATGGTGTGGAGCAACACCCACTTCACTATCCAAACTAGATGCAATCCAGAGACATGTCATTTCCATCATTGGTATCCCCGAGAGTGAGCTCACCACTCATCACATCCAACTACTTGGTCATCGCAGGGCAGTTGGAATTGTCACTCTTTTCCACTGCATGTTTTATGGACAAGCACCAGATCTCCTCAGCCAGCTGCTACCTGAGCTGCTTTCAGTTGATCCTTGCCTTAGGCGCTCAGTCAGGTCTCATGACCTTGCTGTGAAAGTCCCAAGGTCCAACTTGGCCTCCCACAGAAGATTGTTTCTCCCATTCTCTGTAGGCTTATGGAATGCCCTTCCCGCTCATGTAGCATCGAACAAGGACTTGCAGAGTTTCAAAAGGGAGGTTAATCGCTATCTTGGCGCCAATCCGTCAGCGTTACTAATTAGATAACAGCTGTTAATGCCTAGATTAGCCTTGACATAAATAATTTTAAAAAATAGGTAAAAACCTTTTAATCATATAAATCAACTACCACAGCAGGGTCCAAATTCAGTGGCCACTAAATGTTACTTGTGACAATCTTGATCCCAGAGGACAAGGTTAAGGACACCAGCAGCCCTGGAGCCCAAACTTGGACCAAAATGATCGGGGACCAGCTTGACTATAGTTGGAGTAATCATTTCTTTGTCAAGTTATTTAGAAGGCACGCTTCCCCACCAAAATGGCGCACCACTGGGTTGCACGTAGATGCAGTTCACGCAACAAGCAACGTACGCGCATTTGCCATGGTCGAGAAATTATTATTATTAGTCTTGTTTTTCTAATGAACTTCTGCTCAATCTGGTATACTACCTAGATCCCAAGTGTGAATTGCATTTTGCTGCTGATACGAGTGCAGTATACTTACTCTGGTCTGTCCGCATTCTCCACCTTTTTCCTTTCAAAGAAGTCCTCGGTTTTATTTTTGGCTTCAGATCTGAAAAAAAAAATACAAGTAGCCAGCTCAGTTAATCAAAATAATGGCTCACATGTGTCTGAGTTCCGATCTCTCCATTCAATTCATAAGACAATCGCCTCTACTTGCACTCTTGAGCATGCTTCCGATTTCATCAGTGGATTGTAAAGATGCTATCTGAAAAGCACTGTTTTCATTGGTCAATCAGCAAGTTTCAATTGAAAATCGCCAATCAGTATCAAAGAGACTTGTTTGTGGTGAGTTTTGATAAGTGACAGTTGAAGCAATTTTGAATTCAGGTTGTCACACACTGCATTGGGTTGGTGAATAACATTTTTGGTTTCTTAAAAGGTGCTTGTTCTGATTTTAAGTGGATAATATTTTCTACTTACAATTTTGATGGTAGAAGTGATGATGCACATAAAAACGGCAGGATTTTTTTTTCTCTATTTTGAGAAAGAGATGGATTCCAAGGCTGAGATTTCAGGACAACAATGAGAAAAGTACAGCCTTTCATCAGATACCAAAATTGATACTACTTCCGGATAAGTCAGGTCCCAAAGATGATGAGACTAAAGCACCTTTACTGACTTTTGATGAATAGCACTGGTCCTATGTCACAAGCATGTAGCACATCCAAAGTCACACACAATTTGGAGTGATTTTACACAAGAAACCCCCACCCTTCACACTTACTTTAACACAACCCCTAGAATTTTAACCCATCCCTTATCCCAAAACTCAATCTAATTTGAACCTATCCCTACTATAAAATCCTAGACCTGACCCCCAATCCTACTTCTACTTAGTCTGGCCCAAAGCATGAACTCACTATGAGCTAGTAAAATCTCAATTCCCTTGGCACAGTTCAGTAGCTTTCATTCACCAATATATTTAGAAAATACACCCCCTGTTTTTTGGGTATGATATATGATACCCAGATCACACAAGGTCAGTTCATGTCAATGTATACATACAAGTACAACCCACTGAACTGTGTTCTTGGTGGATGAGCATATTGTAACTCATAGTGACTGGAGTCTGTATATATCTGTGTCTGTGACTTGCAGCAACAAACACATTTAACATGTACTGAGCAAAAGCAATGACATCCCTTAACTCCCCCCTCCCGCACTACCACCTATAGCCTTGTTCAAGGCTGTCCTGCTAAGAACTGACAAACTTAATAAATTTTTCACATTGTGTTGTATTAAATTGACATTTATTCTCAATTATTTTGAACATTGTGTTTGCAGGTTTGAAATCATTGCTTTAGCATTGAAGGGGCTACCATCTAGAGAAAGATTCAATTTAAAAATAAATTGGTATACTCCTTGGTGGTCTGTTGTGCACACTGGATCTAGGAGCCTACTAGTCTAGGTATAAAACCACAAATACCTATTATGTTCAGGTGCAGTGGCTATGCTACTCAGAGCGACAGCCTTGTTCAAATTGCTTTGTGGTTTTAATCAAATTTTTGTAAATGCAGAAAAAAGCTTGAACAAGGCACTCAGTCTGAATGGAATTGATTGAACTTGCTAGTGGAAGGCTGCAAGCATGGAACATAGGCCAGGTGAAATTGGAGACCTCAAATTAGGTGCTTGATAGCCATGCTATTGCTATTTCTTTAGTTTTAAAGAGGGGGAATATGCTCCACTCCTCGCATGATTTCTGCCTAATAGGATCTGTGAACAAGGCTATACCACCTATGACACAATCTGTCATAGGTGGTATTTTGTCAAAATTCTATAACATTAGATAGTCCTCAGAGTAAACAATCAAAATAGCTCTTCTATATTGTCTCTATGTAAACCATACCACCATTCTACAGTATCTCTGATTTGCTCATTACATGATATTACCTTCCAAGTGACCAATCAAAATAGTGTTTTGAAGCCAATAGATAGGCAGGTA
>JAMKCH010087193.1:398-12226 GCA_023653785.1 Ophioderma brevispina | reverse complement strand
ACAACCTAGACCTGCCTATGATATTTGAACCTAATATCATGCTTTGTTTGTCTGTAGCACCCATTTGTAGCATTGTGCTCCTCCGCCACATGCTCCTCCGCCACATGATCCACCCCTGACTTTTTATGCTTAACGAGTTACAGTAATTAGTACAAACTAACATCATATTTTTTTGCTTCAGAAATTGGAAGGCCTATGTCCAAGGAAAAAAATAATACCAAAACAAGCTCTGTCTCATATAAAATTAACAAACTACAAGCATGTAAACAAGTTTGGGGAACTAAGAACGCAACAAATCCACCCTTTTTAGGTGCCCAACTTAAAAAACATGACCAAATCGGGTTTTGTCCCCCGTATTTTAAATGGCCAGATTCAGCTTACACTCACACCAAAGTTTTAAAACCGGTTTTGTCCCCGCTAAACGGGGGTGGATTCACCTCACACTGCTGTGCGAGGATTTAGTGGAGCAAAAGATAATTGACTGGATGCCCTTCCTGATGCCAATCCACAGTTTTCAGAGGTTGACCTAGCTAGCCTTTGAGCAACCAGTCCTATCATGCAAGGCAGCATAATAGAAACAGTGCTGAATGGCTACCATTAGCTCTTCAGAGCTGATGCCCTTGTAGGTGAATTTTCCTTTTAGGTCTACCAGGTTAACCAGCTACCCTCTTCATCAGATTTCCTTAGAAACCTGATGGGTGATGGTTTAGCTGCCAACAACTCAGCCCTGGTACAGGTAGTAAATTGGTTACCAGTAGCAGGCCCTCAAAGAAAACTAACTTGACTGGTTCAAAATTATGCATGAGTATATTTAGAACGAGCATGAAAAAATGTATTAAAATGAGTCCAAACAAGCCTAGTCTTTTATAGTCGGTGTTTTTTTGAGTCATCTGAAAAACCTACACAGAATCTGGCAGGTTGGACAGGATTCAGTTTGTGTCAACTATAGTTGCATCACAGTATGTTGTCAATAGAAATAATACCATTTCCTAATACAAAATATTTCAATAGTTGTGTGTATTGTTTCTTCAGATTTCCTACATGTCATTAGGGGAGATGGTAACTGTTGACCTCATACCCAGTGGATCTCAAACTCCAGTCACAAACCAGGTAAGACTATATCAAAGGGACAGTAACACATAGATATACTGCTCTGTGCCCTTGAATAAGTTGCAAAATTCAACTGCCTTCAGGTTTAACCATCATTGTAGGAGTGAACATATGGATTCACACCAGTAAATGACATGAGAAACAGGTAAGTCCAGCCCCCCACTACAAATGAGGTGGTTTGTTTTGGTGACCCTGGCCTAAGTATACCCTAAAAACTGAGAGAAATGGCAAGCTCTGGGTTGCAAATCATGGTTGCTATCAATATTAAGTATAAAATCTGTAGGAATATCAAAAAAAGGTTGTCATTGATATGTTATTTTTATCCGACAAACCAATTTTAACCGTATTCTTACAGCGAACACCTGACTGAAAAAGTGCTGTGACCTCCAGGGTCCACGGTGCATGCTAGTCTTCACGGTCCAGTAGCTCAAAAATTTTGGGGATAACTACCCTAATTTCATGATTGTTTGGGTAGGAGATATGATCTTCAAGCAGAATGTTAGCTTTAAGGTCTGAGATGTTCCATTGAGGAGAAAATGAAGTTTTCATCTCGCCCATTTTGTACAGGAATGAATGGGACCAGTATTTAGTGGTGTGAAACCATATCACATTTTACCGGTGACCAGGTGTTTCTTGATTGTATTGGGATGTGCATTATGAGAGAGAGAAAATATGGCTATATAGTCATAGAATATTCTGAACTTCCATATTTACTAGTTTTGTAATTCTGTGACCCATGGCTATAAGACTGCTTCTGTTAGAACAAACAAGCCCAGTCTTAGGGCAGTGGTTTTGAGATGGCTTCCCAAACAAGCTAGGGTCATACAGAAAGCCATCTCAAAATAGAATCTACCAAGTTAGAAAGGGCTAATTGGGCTCCATCCATATCTCCCAAGGTCTCTGGACTGTTCCCAGTTAATTCTTTAGAATGAGCAGGAACACACTTGATTCAGGGGTGTGATTCTTAAGAATTTTTCCTGATTTCAGGATTTTTTTTATTTTCAAAATTTCCACAACTTTATTTAATTTCAGCCCGATTTTAAACATTATAGGTCAATTCTGCGTTGTTTTTTCAGGATTTTTTTACCAAATTCAGGATTTTCCACAAAACTCAATCACACCCCTGTTAATTTCGCTGATTACCAATAATAAAAACGAGCGAGTTGGCAGAAGCTGTTTTGTGCCTACCAAGATCAAAGTTCCATATTAATGAAAATATTAGAACTGTGCACTACTACTGTGTTAAATATGTTACACTTGTCATAGCAGCTAGGATCATACTAAAGCCCACCCTATTTTGGAAGCCATATTGAAAATATGCAAAAAAACATCATGCCTGATCTTTGCGACGGTTAACTTTCTGAAGAAACCACATGCCTGATGATGTTCTTGGATGTCTAAGCATAATTTTATAACGAGGGTCGCCTTGTGAAATCAATGAGAAAGTGCATTTTTCTATGCTGTAATGTTTACATATATTGGGTTTGGGTGGTAACATTAAAAGCGTCTGCTAGTGAGCTTGTTGAATCAAGATGGCTGTCGGTCCTCTAGCCTTATATTAATCTATGTCTATGGACATACAGTATGTGATAAAAATGTTAATCCTAACATTTCTATCCAGAGCTGAATTAAGGCCGGGGTTCGTCTGTTGTAGTTTAAAGACACTATCAGTGATTTGAAAAATATTTGAAATTTGCAGGAATAGCTTCAAAGTGAAGGATAAGTCTGTAGAATTCTCATAAGTTACCTTTTCTAGCTGTAGAATTTACAGAAAAGGAAGAAAACGGCAGTGTTCCAAGATACGATTCTCCATTCAATTATGTGTTGTAGTTAGTGTCCGAACGGACAGTAATGACTACAATCTCAGATTCTGTCCTTATTAGGTTGCTTCTGGTCTTATCATTTGCAGGGTATGTTAGGATACCTGTACTTGTTACATACATGCAAAAATCTGATTTTTGATGATTTTTTCGGTTTACTGATTTAGCAAATCACTGATAGTGTCTTTAAGTTGTCACTTCTTAGTGATTGCCACATTTGGCGGGGACATATTTTACCAATCACATAAATACGAGTTCGCCTTGTTTTGTGTTGTCTGTAATTTCATAGCAGTCTGTGGTCAAAAGAATTGATAATGATTTCCTGATACAAAACATTCTAAGAGTTGTGTATCAGAGTTTACCCTGTGAAGTATGATTTGATTTGTTGTCAGAATCGTAATGAGTTTGTGAGGCTATACAAGGATCACATATTGGTGGAAAGTGTAGCAAAGCAGTTTGATGTAAGTAGATTGTTTGTTTGGAATTGAATTGATAATTTGACTAATGTTTTGAAGTTCCTGTTCTCAGAAATCAGTCAAATTGATAATGTTTAATTTAAATGTAATTTGAGGATATTCAACTAATTTGAGTTGGTGTTATCATGTTTCACTATGTAACACTACATATAAAAACCAAAGACGGGTCGATTAGTGTGCAGGCAAAGGTATATAAGTCTGATGTATATTTTCTTGAATTTTCTTGAAATGATCGAAGGTGTACTGAATGAACTTACTCTGTAGGTCATTTATTTCAAACCCATTGTCTTTACAAATAAAGGCACTAATTTGGACTGAATCATTTCAAGTAATGGCTAATACTCATGAAATCATTTTCAACAACTCCCCGTATCTCCTTGTACAGGAGCGTACCGTTGTTGATTCGTTATCAACCCACAGTTGATATGCAAATTAACGCGTCACGCCTGGCGCAGTGTTAACGGAATTGCGTTTACGCGGTACGCTTAAGTCGACGCGCTGTTCGTCACGTTTAGAACTCTGAGTACTCGCAAGTACACCAGGTGCAAACTGCAAATCAACAAACCAAAACTATAGTTTTGCTTTAGATTTGTTTAAATCTAGGAAAGCTTTTGTCGAACTGGGAACATTTTAGTGTTATAAGTGAGAATAATTATGTTCCTCTATATACACGATATTAATACTTTTCATACAGATTTTCGTTGTTGAAAGGGATTCAAACATGTTACAGAGTGGTTCATCACAAATCAACAACGATGCATCCATGCGTCCGCGTATTTTTATCCCGCGAGGGCGGCTTTAGCCGCCCGAGCGGGATAAAAATACGCGGACGCATCGGATGCAGAGTTTGAATCCCTAAATAACCATGCAAAAATTTTGAACATTCTTGAGAGTGAGCACTTTTCTTAATATGTGCTTTTGTCTCTTTACCTAAAAACATAGCACAAATTTTTGCAAATGTTTCTGAGACAATATATTGCATGTCAATCACATGTGCATTACAGGAATATTATACAAATATTGACTACCCATGAGGGACATAGTCAAAACTATTGACACAAGGTGATCTCGAGAACGTACTACTTTCCCGAAGTGGAGCTGAGGGAAAAAGTATGGTCTGAAGATCACCGAGGGTCAATAGTTTTGACTATGGCCTGAATAAAGGACAGTTAATATTTGTTTTATATACCTCATAGATAGATCTTTCAACTGCAGTAACAAGACTACAGCTTGGGCAAAAAAATTCTCTACCAGTTAAAAAGTTACTATACCGATCCAAAAAATTACTATCATCGGGCAAAAAAAGTACTATACCAGGCAAAAAAGGTAATCCACATTTTTTGTGAAAATAATGAAACTGTACCATGTCATGTCACTTTTTTTAACCAATTAAGATGACAAGTATCTATCTATATGGTATATAATAAACAATATCCTCATTTTTGATTGTTCTTCATTGCAGGCTTTTGCTAGGGGCTTTCACATGGTATGCGGAGGCTCGGCATTACAACTATTTGAAGCAACGGAGACAGAGCTGTTAATATGTGGTAGCCCAGATCTAGATTTCCATGCTTTGGAAAAGTCCGCTACCTATGAAGATGGCTACAACAGGTATATTACATCATCATCTACATTATATAATGACATATTGGACACTTTCAAATTTTTGGAGACAATTTGGCATATCAGTTTGTTTCTAATTTGTGAATTAGCCAAGTATCATACCTCAATTAGTAATATAGTATTATTATTAATTAACTTAATTATGACATAGTTGGAAAACCTTTAAATATCTGCATCACATTTTTTTCAAACCCATTTCTTTACATACTGTAATGTCTGTAATAGGGGCTGTTTGCTAGTGGTCATTTGTCCAGGTATATTTCCATTGCAAATCATAGCTAGTACTGTCTTGAATGCCCGGAGTTCCTGTACAAAATGGCATATTTGTCCACTAAAAATGGTTTGTTAAAAACGTTTTACATGTAATGTCTGTAAAAATCTCAAAATCAAAATTGAATACGATAGCAAGCTAGTTCAAAAGAGAGTTTTTGTTTTTCTTTTTGGCTTGTTCATCCAATAAACTTAAATGTTCTCAGTAGGTGTTCTTCAACTGATCAAGTGTAGTCTGAGACAAATTCCTATCCTCAAAAAAATATACTGTTCCTTTAAGCACAATATTGGTTATGAAAGATCGCATGCGCTCAAAATTGAAAACTGGTACTTCTGCTAGGATTTGTCTATATCATTGGAAAATGCTCCTAATAAGTTTGACAATTACTTGCAACTAATTTTTCAAGTAAATATCTCTGATATTTTCAACATTTTCTACTTGTTTAGGAGACATTACACCATCAAGACATTCTGGGAAATTGTGCATTCACTGAGCAGTGAACAGAAGAAGAAACTGTTGCACTTCATCACAGGCAGTGATAGGGTAAGTAGATTAATACACACCAAGGCTGGTATTCTGAAAGGGAATCTAACTTTAGACCTCGGTTTAAAACAGTGTTAGTCCTACATGAGTGGACCTTTTTTCCTTTCAAAATACTGTGAAAGTTAAATGTAACGGGTGAGAAAATATCTCACGGATGACCTGCTACAGCCCATCCATGAGGAATTTTCTCACCGTTACAGCACATTTTCAGAGTATTTTGAAAGGAAAAAAGGTCCACTCATGTAGGACTAACCCTATTTTAAACCCAGGTCTAAAGTTAGATTCCCTTTCAGAATACCAGCCCAAGAGTCTTTACTTTGGTAAACACAATATGGTAGGTATTCCAAGCATACTTTACATGTAGAGTACATACTCTCAGTGTATAAGTAGTGATAGGGTAAGCAGATTACACACCAAAATTCCTCACAAATTTGGTACCTCAAGTGTATTGCCCATGTCTTCAGAGTACCCACTATCAGGGTATACAGGCAGTGATAGGGCAAATGAATTACACAACAGAATTCCTCACAGTACACAATCATCAACATCAGAAAAGGTAATCAGGCTAAAAGCAGAGCTTGTCCATTAAATTTAAAGTATGCAACCAGTGCTGTAATAAAAGAAAATTGAAAAAAAAAGATCTTCACAAAATGTGTATTTGGTTGAAGAAATGAACCCACAAACTGACACATGTATTTTCCATTTGAAGCAAGAAACATTGATTATCTGTTGTTTGTTTTAGGTACCACTAAAAGGCCTTTCTAGCCTACCTGTAGTAATTCAACGCAATGGACCAGACTAAAAAAACATCTGTTTTTTGTTTTAGGTTCCACTAAAAGGCCTATCTAACCTACCTATAGTGATTCAACGCAATGGACCAGACTCTAATCGCTTGCCAACCGCTATGACATGCTTCAATCGATTGCTGTTACCCTCCTACTCAACACCAGAGAAGCTTAAGGAACGATTACTAGTTGCAATACAGTATGGAAAAGGATTTGGTTTGACATGATGTAGATCTGGGTAGGGGGCTAGCAGGCTTAACTCCAGTATATAGATGAGGTGACATCAATGTTTACAAACACAAGTTAGCACCTGGTCTACTGACATGTTAGAGGTGCAAAGAATGTGCCTATACAGTTACATCATTCAATAGCCTTATCACGCCTGATTGAGTGCAAATTTTAAAAGCACATGCCCTGCAGGTGCTCACGCATACTGCCGGACAGTGCTTTGTTCGTTGCCCGGCGTTGACGTCACATGACACCTCATCTATACCAACCACACATGGACACATACATACTACCAAAGTAGTAGTGGTGGTTTGACCACATTCACGGTCACACTTCAGGCCGATGAAGGTAACTGGCTGATTTGATTGTTGAGTTTGGTTATATGATTTCCTAACCGTTTACCTGGACTTGTGCTAGGTAATTTCCTGGGCATCGCACACCAATGACTTTAGCTGTAAAGATTGGCCTCCAGCGACCTCCTGCCAGCATGCTTGTGTGGGCAGACCAGCCGATATTGGGTTACAGTTTCACTGAAAAACAGCCTAGAGGCGAGACATTGTGTCTAGAAATCAAGCAGGTTCCGGCCAGAATTGCATATACCTCACTAGCTTTAGCAATGGTTCAGCTTCACTACGCTAAAACAATGAAACTGCTGAAGCAAATCTGTGCCAAAAGTGACCTTAAGTCCAGGCAAAGTGTTAATTAAGAAAAACATAGTTTTGTACAGATATATAGAAGGTCTATTTTGATTGGTTACTCAGAGGTTATATCATGTAAAATAAGCCAATCAGAGATAATATAAGAAATGTTGCAAATCTCAGGGGTTAACTGGTTTTAATGGCCATCTTGATCCCTTATACCTAGCACCAGTGTTACCATTGTATGGTGAATGGCAATTGTGCAGTTTTGGTTGCCATCTTGGATTGGGGTGAGAGGTGGTCAGATGCTTCTATGAGATTGTAGCGCAAAATTATGCTCCAGGACCATAAATAATCGGCAAAAATATTCGATTTTGGCCCAAAATTATGCTCCAGGAGCATATGGTCCAGGACCAAAAATAATCTGCAAAAATATTCGATTTTGGCCCAAAATTATGCTCCAGGAGCATATGGTCCAGGACCATAAATAATCTGCAAAAATATTCGATTTTGGCCCAAAATTATGCTCTAGGAGAATGTGGTCCAGGACCATAAATAATCTGCAAAAATATTCTAAGTCAAATATGCTCCAGGAGCACATTTGACTATGTTCCTAGAGCATAAATAATCAGGAGAAAAAACATCTCAAAAGCAACTTGATTTTTGTGTTATAAGAAGAAAATCTACCAGGGTTATATGCGTTAACACCAGTGATGTAGTGTTAAAATATTTTTTGTTTTGCTTATACTGCTTTACAGCAAAACACCAAGCTGGAAACAAGGTGCTTGGAGGTGACACACACACTAAGCACGTTTTGCCTAATTGTTCACGTATATGCGCATATAGCCATTTTTCACATGCGCATATAGCCTTTTTTTGGATATTTTGTATAGGCAAAAAATATTTTTATGTGCACAAGCGTATACCCTCCCTTACACTGGTTAACAATTTTTGATAGATTTCACTTAAAGGCTGACTCAGACTGAGATTTTCTGAGAAGAGCAGCCTCATTTTTCAAACAAAATGTGTTTTTTGCATTATACATAATGCTTGTCCATAAAATATTCACTGTGTGAAATAACTAAGCTCAAATCAAAGTCCTTCATATAGAAAATCACAAATTTGTTTTAAAATTCTGTATTTTTGTTATACACGGTATCCTATGGCAGTGTTACACTGTACATAAATGTGCACTGCATGTAAACGAAAAATTTGATTCGTCTCTAAATTTGGAATTCGGCATTTTAGGTAATTAACTTTATTTCTAGTAGACTATTTTTAATTTCTGCACAAAAAATTAAACTTCAAAATCTCTGAGTCAGCCTTTAAAAGAACAACAGTTTTTAATATCTGCCTGCAGACTTCAAACAAGCTGCCACATTCATATATAATGCTTTGCCAACTCTGACACAGACATCTCTTCAAATAACAGCACATAGGCATCTGTTATGCACTTGTGTAAGAGATTGATCACCATGTTGAATTTCTTTGTTCTAGTTTGTAAAAGAAAAGTCATGAAGAAAGCTTGTAATTTCTATGTGGAAACAAATCAAGGTGACAAGCCCACTAATCTCTATACAATGCATTGGAAACGGCCATATTGATCATCCAAAAAGAGCCCAAGCAGGTGGTTAAGAGCCGGTCATTTATACAAAATGTCTTCCCATTGAAACGTGGATAAGCGACATAACAGACTAGAGAATCAAGCCAATTCAGTGAGCTCATTGTATTTGCACGTATGGGATGGCATGTCTCTAAAACATGCACCCCAGATACAACTTCTGTTAAACAGGTGTCTCTGGAATGCTATTTTGTTCGGTAGACCAAGATGTCTGCCCGTTGCTCCATTCATCTAATATACAACAACTGATGTGTAGCCAATCCATTATATAGAGATCAGTGGACAAGCCACATGACTTAAAAGGTGGTTATGTGCCTCAGTTATACCTTACTCGTATATACCTCTAAAAAAATACTTCATGGGGAAAAAAAACAGCTTATGTTTTTCCTTTGAGTATTTTACATTTAAATTAAAAAGACTGCATTTTTTTTTTCAAAATCGGCTACAGTCTTGTTCAAATTTGCAAATATTTACTATTTTATCCCGACCAGGGATGATTAGTATGCGATTTTCCCTGCCTTCAACAAGACTATATGCTGAATCCCCTAGCAGTAGGCGATAGCATCAAGAAATCCACAAAATCAAGAATGTTAAATTGGCAATGCCACTTGTTCAGACCCCTGATCAGTCGCAGACCTTGACACGACTGCACAAGTTGTGACATGTTGCCTTCAAGACCGCGCGCTGATTGGTCACTGAGTTATTGAACCATGTGGGGATGTGACTATTCTTCTGTTGTCGCCTATTTAACATGTCCAGGTGGTTTGCATCTTCTCTCCCATTTGGAGCAGACTCTTTGCTGACCACTTTCCAACTACACACAACCACTTCCGCTTCCAAACCGCTCGTGTGTGCATGCCGAACTTCCCAATTAAAAAAAAAACAGCCACAATTTTTTAAGGCTGTGAGATATAATCATGGTAGGTTTTTCAAATTTGCCACATGCTCCCAACCACACAAGACTGCAGAAGACTGTACAGCACAGTCCCAGACTTGCCAAAACTACACATGCTCACAATATTTGAAAACTGTCCAATCGGCACCAGTCTTGAGCAGTCTGGAAGTGGTTTCCTAGGAAATATTCGGCTGTGTGACTGAGGCTTTAAGTGATGCTTGCACATCTAGTATTCAGAAAATAACTGCATTAGTCTTAGAAAAGCGATTTAATTTCAAAATTTCATCAACCTTTGGATCAACATGAAAGCTCTATAATTTTTCTGATATTTGCAGGGGTAATAGCTCTTCTATATCCCTACTTATATCAGTTGTCAAAATTGTGTCGCCACTGCTTTAAAAATGCTCTAAAAATAAGAGACAATTTGCATGGGGTCAAACTGCTGTGATACTATTATGCCTTGTCTTTGGTCAGCGACTGACTCAAGACAGATAAATTAAAAGTCATCATAATACATGGTAGCATACATCACTATAAGCTCATCTACCAAGGACCCAGTTCAATGGGTTGTACTTGTACATACATTGACATGAACTTACCTTGTGTGATCTGGGTATCATACATCATACCCAAAACACCAGAGGTGTATTTTCTTAATACATTGGCGAATGAAAGCTACTGAACTGTGTCAAGGGAATTGAGATTGAGATCACATGGCAGCTATTGTACTTATGATCTTGCACTCACATGAGGAGATAACTTTGCCAACTACTGTATAAGTGGAAATTTTCGCGAGGTTTTTATTTTCGCGAATTTCGCAAGTGAACATAAAAATGCAAAAATAAAAACTTGCAAAAATAACTTTTTCCAATAGATTTGTATTGCATTGATGTCAATACCGTGAAATTAAATTCTCGCGCATTTGACAAAACTGTTAAAATTGGGAAAATATCTGTACGTGAAAATTTCCACTTATACAGTATATGGCTCATTTGTGTTGGAAAGCCACGGTTAATATTTATTTTGTGTTGTAACATATGTATCATTGTAACAGGCATTCTTGAAACATGAACTTGATTGATGTGATCTTTTCATATAATTTACATATTTCTATTATTTTGTACTGTACATGAACTTATTTATAAAATTACACATTGTTTATTTATATATTTGATAGAGTGTGCTGCAAATGCCATCAAGGTATATGAACTTTTGTATCGTGTGAATTTGGCAATAAATAATTATTAATCGAGAAAGGTTTTTGACCTGACCATTTCATTCAGCCTTGTCTGCAGTTATTTTTTTCTTGCTTTATCTCTGTGATTCTGTCAATATAACCCCATCAAAATGTTTGGAAATTGTTGTTTTATGGATAGCAGTTATTATGGTATCTTGGAAGCCTAAGTCAGAAATACCCTTTAAATACAAACAAAAGAGCCTTTTGCACAAATGATCTTATTTTTTAACACAAATGACTAAGTTTGTTTTATTTATTGTCCCCGCCGAACGAGTTCGGAACGGGGACTATGAAATGAGCAGCGTCCGTCTGTTCGTCTGTGATAAAAATGTTAACCCATGTTGTACACGATTTATCTAGAGTTCCGTAAGGGCGACAATGATGCAACTTGGTGGAAAGAAGCGGGTTGATGAGTTCTTGACCTGATTAGATTTTGGGCGTAAAATATGCTAATTAAGTATCTAATTTGCATAATTTATGAAAAATTTTCCTGCAAGGCCTTTGTACAAGTTTTCTGGAGTTCTGTAAGGCATATAATGATGTAACTTGGTGGAAGGAAGCGGGCTGAAGAGTTCTCAACC
>JAMKCH010087190.1:817-11884 GCA_023653785.1 Ophioderma brevispina | reverse complement strand
AAAGACGATCGGAACACGCACCTTTAAACACACCATGACTCACGTTTTTATAAGAGGATTGTTTTGCTTGTTTTGTCTTTTGTCAAAAGATAGACACTACACATATACTACCAAAGTAATCCCATCTGCAGACCTTCAAGCAGAAGACACAACTGACTACTAATCAAGAACAAAACAAAACAAGCTACAGTACAATGTATTCTGAGTAATTGTATATACACTTATTGAAAATACAAATGTCTTTTTAGTAAATTAGTACTAAAAAGTAACCATTATATAATTTTTTAATAATTTTCATTATTTACTGAGATATTGATTAAGCCCCTTTTGATTTCAAATCACTCTGTTGTTGTGAACTTAAAACCATTTTACTTGCAGAACTTGCGAGAGAATTCACTTCATTTTAAGACTGGTCAGTTTGCTACCCTTAATTATGCATTTTCATTCTTTGGGATATTAGAAATGTGATTTTCAAAATTATTTGATGGAAAGCTTGGAATAGGGATGAAAACTTTTTTTCTGAGGTGCTGCTTCACAGCAGCTTCACATAGATACCGAGTCAGACTCAGCCAAACAGACATACAGACAGACAGACACAGAAGTTAATGAGGGTATACTTGTGCGACTTTTCTTTTTGTTAAAATTAAACACACAAACCATGATGGAATAAAGCAAAACATGAGAAATAGGGTCACACTGAGGTTAGCACAGACAGACACGGACAGGCAAACTGCATATTATCAATTACCAGTGTGTCCCATCTATTTGCAAATAGTTTCACTATTCGCATGTAAAATTACATGTAAAAATTGATATCTGAACACAGGCAATGATTACTCATGTACCTAACTTAACCCCACCTGTAGTCCTAACCCTGCCGCATAACTCCAAGCAAATTGAATTTCTAAAACCAAGCAGAATTTGATGACAGTTAAAGAAAATGATACCAGTTGCAATTACATATATATTGTACATCACTAATAAATGCATGGAAGTTACATTACTACCACATGCACAACAAAATACACACAGTAGTGTTTTTTAGGTCATATTTCAAAATAAATCTGGATGAACCACAAGGTTTTAGCTGCTTTCGGAATATCAAATTGCAGTGTTATACAGGCCAACGGAAGGATGTCAGCATCTCATTTTTCTTTGATTTGTAATGTCACCTTAAAAGCTCCATTCCAAAGATTTTAACTTTTAAAATTTGAACTGATATTCTGAGCATTTGCTGGAAGGACACTGCCAAAAGGTCACTGTGTGACCTGCAAAGTGTTGATATCACATAAATATATTTTAGCAGATTTGTACTGGACCAACCAGCATACAGCACTGAATCTTCTGATCCCTGTAATTAACATCAATGATAAAGGATTTCCTTTCTGAAGTGAGTATAACTTTGGATTGAGTGATAGTGTCAGTTTTTTGTTAGTAATGATTGCACAGGAATAATCTGAAAAATAATTTTCATACACTCTGTACACACTGTGCTTAACTTCAGCAACTTACACTTCCCCATGAGGTAGGCTTTGACTGATCACACCTCACACTGATGTTGTTTTGCAGACACATGTTTAATTTCTAGCATAGTCATTAGTGCATAACTGGTCATCCAAGAGAACTACAAACCATGATAGAGTCCATCTGATTGGCTCATTACAGGAGACAACATAATATGACCCTCTTAAGTAACCAATCAAAAGAGTGCATCTTTACCTTTATGTAAACCATGCCACCATTCTTATGATATTTCTGATTTGCTCATTACATATCTTACCTTCCAAGAAGGCAATCAAACGAGTTGCTTGGATGGTGACAAATAGTCAGGTAAGTGCATAGAATGTCAATATCAATCTCCTTCATATCTAGCCCAGTAAATTGTGTCACTTTTTCAAGAAATTTAACCATTCTCTTTAGATTTGCTCTTAGACTGACCTACTCTGTCTTAACAGACAGAGTTAATTTTGTTGACTATCAGTTGGAATTTTTCAGTACTTTATGTGTTTGTGGAACTGATTGGCGACTTCTGTCAAGATTATTTGCAAAGCACTTTGGCACTTTTGAGACTCAGAATACCTTTTGACTTGTGAGGAAAACAGAAGGTTTACAAAAGAGAGACAGATAAGGTTGCCATAATACCGACTATGACATTTTCCCATGACTTGTTGTTGCAGAATTTGCTGATGTAGAGCATATTAGAATACCATTGCCAGGTCAACTGGATCAATCTAACTAGTATGAATGGTATGAACCACTGATCACATAGATCACAACACAAAACATATGGCATATCATAATTCGGAACAGGTGCATGAGCCAAGACTTGAACCAGTAACCGGTGGTTACTAATGTGCACTACATCAGCGAATAGTTCAAATAACATAACATAAATAACATAACATAACAATGGGCTTTAAAACACACAAAAAAGAAAAAAAGAAACCCTAGATACTGGGGAAAAGGTGTTACTTAAGAAGGCTTCTAAAAGTGGTGATGTTACTTTGATTCCTGATACCACTGGGAAGATTATTCCAGAGATGGGGTGCTGCGATGGAAAAGGCACGGTCGCCAGCCAATTTCTTAGCCCGAGGGACATCAAAGGTGACAGCAACATCAGATTGAAGGGCATAAGGAGTCTTGTGGATATGAAAGCAAGAGGAAATTTGGGAATAGATTTAACAATCTGTCAAAATGACATCCCTTAACTGAAAATTGGCCTATTGTCAAGGCACCTACTTAACCCAAATAGCAGATAATACCTGGACAAGATATGAAAAACTTTGATATTAACAACCAACACACATTATTGATGTTTTAAGATGCATTCTTACAGGTCATTCTTGCAATAGCATCTGGATATCACTGACATATATTTTTCTCCTTAGTTTCAGAAATTACATCATTATTGTAAATATATATATATATATATATATTCAGATATTTAAGATGCCTACAGGGGACAGTAATGCAGCAACACAATCTGATATATAAACACTTAACTTAGTTGTGTGAAATGAGTTGGTGTAAAAAAAAGTTGTAAAATGTAATTTTGAAGAAAGTTTCAGATCCACACTTAGCATTCTGTGCAATTGTATTTGATAACAGATAGAAACCTCCAACTGGCCATGTGGAGGGTGTTTTGCTATTGTGAGAGCACAGTTTATTCTCTGCAGTCAATTCATGCACATTAATTCAAGGCTATACACTCGTCCCATCTCCTGTCACAGTAGCATAAGGTGATTCCTCTTTCTTTTCTCCATTTTCCTCCTCTTCATTAGCCTTTGCTTTTGATTCAGCTTCTTGTTTTTCCTGTTCAGCCTTTTTGGCATCTGGAACCCAGAGGCCTGAATCAACACAACGTTTCATATGGTACTCTGCATCTGCAGGGTCCAGGGTTGTAATTGTTGTTTGAAGCTTGGCAATGTCTTGACTTTCAAAACACTCTTGTAATTCCTGTGAAAGGAACAAAAATCAAACCATAATTTTGTAACTATACAAATTAAAAATTATTTTAAATGTTTTTTTTTTTAATTCTGCAAATCTAGGCAGTAACAGCTGTTAATCAAGTTAAAGAGGCATTTCATCCCCTCCTCTGACTTGAAAAATTAGTATCATCTGACCCATTAGCCCTATACTTTGATTACCACCTAATAAGCGGGAATAATTTGTTTTTGTTCCACATGTAAAAGTAAATCAAATGTACTCGAGCGTTTGCACAGAATCATGTGCGCCACGCATAATATACACACTGCATCTCATGCGTTGTTTAACGCCTACATTATTACATATCAGTTCGCATTGTTATGAAGCCCATCTATTCGGTGGTAATCGAAGTATAGTACTGCATGCGCATCCAATCTAGCATGCAAATTTGATATCTTTGCAAGAAATTTGTAATTCTTTACTTTCTGTCCACAAATGGACAGAAAGTACAAGACATTGGCCTATGGGACACTGTGATGCATAGATTTGCTCATAATACCAAACCACAAGAATCAACTGAAAATTGTGGAAATAATCTTTATACTTACTCAAGGATATCTGGTGAACTAAAAATAAAAGAGAAGGTGCTAGAATCAAGAAATGCACCTTTAATAATGTTGACAATCAGGGAATCAAGTGAATAGTGAAAAGTACATAGAGGACAGGCAGACAAATCCCTTGTACAAAACCGACCTTCAAAAGCAGACATGTAAAAAATATGCACTTTACATGTTAGCTGAAAAATTGCCTCCATGCCACCATAAGGGAACCACTATTGCAATGTCAATATCTCATTTTGTTGTATTCACAGCTATTTGGCATTGTGACTACAACATGCATGGAATGAACTTTACATATGAAATTAAAAAAAAAAACATTGCGGTCCTGCCATCACAGTTTGTGAATGATAGGCCTCAGATGACCTTTGACATCATAAACAAATGAGGGTTGTATGTAAAATGCATAAACCAAGATTAGTTCCAATTGAACTTTTCAACTCAGGTCAATTTTACATCTTCAGCCTATCTTACAACTTGACCTCACATGACCTTTGACCTTGGTAGGTGACCTTTGAACTCATCAACAAATGAGGGATCCCACATTGCACTTATGACTAAAGTTTGATTTAAATTCATTGAAATATGTGGATATAGCAGGCAAATGTTAACCCTTTTTCACACACTACATCAACAATTTCAACAGACTACAACAACAACAGTGGACAAAGTGATCCCTGTGTAAGGCAGGGGACACAAAACATATTGACTTACTTTAGGGAGTGATTCAAAGACCTCTACAGGATCCAATCCACCTGGTCCTAGCCTGGCCTGCTTCTCTTTCTCCAATTCCTATGTGCAGGTAAATAATACAGAAAGATTACAAGTTCAAGAGTCAAAGAAATGTATTCTAAATTGTGAAACAATTATCAACCTTCTCAATAACCAGGGCATTTACAAGTGCAAAGATAAATATATCGATCCGATCGGTATGTCGGTATCGGTACTGATATCAGTCAGATCGGATTGGTATCGGTGATTGGAAAATCTCCCCTGCTAGCAATCTACTTCATCGATCACTTCAGCGCAACATGAATTTTTGAAATTAACAAAAGCAAGCATGAAAAATCCCATGTTATTGTTCTAAAATTCAATTTTCTTAGCACACCGTATATGGTGCTTATTACAAGGAGGAACTTTTATCATGTGTATATGCTTTTGTTCATACAAGACGACATGCAAAATTCCTAACACATGTTCATTCAAAAAATTTATCAGTATTGGGTGGATCAGTTTACCCAAATATCGTTTATCAGCCAAAACCAATAAAATGTAGAACTGATATCCTAATAATCAAGCTCCTCTCAGTTTTCTGATGGTAGCTATGCCACAATTGGTCAGAAATTATATTACAGACTAGATGGTGTTAAAAAGATATGTATTGCATTTAAAAAAATATGACTAACAGAAATCAACATGTTTTTGGCTGTAATACTTTTCCAATGAAAAGAAACATTCATCTCACCTCTTCTGCTTCTTTGAGTGCTTTCTCATATCGTTCCTTGGCTCGTTTTCTCACCCTTTCTTTAAATGCATCCAGCTCTTCTTCAAAGGCTCGCATGTATTCAGGATCAGCTTTCTTGATTCTGTGGGTAAACAGTGCAACAACAATGAAAACCTAACATTCAAGCAAATACTTGCTATCCTTAGTGCAATGAACTGTTCTAGTGACCGACTGCCATCCATATTATGGAGTCACATTTCATATGTATCATGCTTGCAAACCGTAGCTTTATTCTCAAGATCAGTGATGGGCAGAGTAGTCGTCTGCGTCGTCTGAGGAACAGAGTACCACAAGGATCTGTACTGGCTCCCATGCTGTTCAACTTGTATATCAGCGATTTACCTCAAACAACATCTAGACAATATGGCTACGCCGACTATCTTGCCCTTCTCTACTCGGACAGCAGCTGGACAGAAGTAGAAAGTACACTCACTGCAGATATGGCCCTACTTGCAGCATATCTCAAGACCTGGAGACTGAAGCTGAGCGAAGCCAAGACCACCGCTACTGCCTTCCACCTCAACACCAAAGAGGCTCATCTGCAGCTTCAAATCAACCTCAATGGAGCGCCTCTACCATACAATCCTACACCAACCTATCTGGGAGTGAAGCTTGACCGGCAACTTACTTACCGTCAGCACCTCGAGTCCGTATGCGCCAAGGTATCGTTGAGCAATAATCTCCTGTGCCGACTTGCTGGATCCTCGTGGTGTGCCAGCCCAACGACTCTACGCACCACCGCCTTGGCTCTGGTCTACAGCGCTGCTGAATATACCGCCCCAGCATGGTGCAACAGCTCTCACACAAAGAAGCTGGACACAGTACTCAACGAGACCTTGAGAACCATTACTGGTTGCCTCCATCCCACTCCATCTGAGTTTCTACCAGTGCTTTCAGGCATTTCACCACCAGTGCTTAGGATAGAATACCACACGCACAAACCTGTGAATAAGGCAAGCACCTGCTGCATAACACTGTCAAAGAATCACACCAGCTCAGCAGACAGAGACTGTGCTCTCGCCGACCTTTCTGTCGATACGCTGCTAAACTTTCCAGCTCCCCATTCAACATCTTACAGACATGGAATACTGCCTGGCTAGATACTTCAAGACCACACCAACTCACTATTACACCTATGACAGAACTACCACCTGGTAGCAATCTTCCACGCAAGGAATAGGTCACCTTAAACCGGATTCGCACAGGAGTCGGTCGCTTCAACAGTAACATGCACTGATGGGGGCTGTGACCATCTCCAGCCTGCCAATGTGGATCTCCATCACAGACTGCAGATCACATTCTCAATGAGTGCCCTTCCTTTCGTCCACCGGTGGACATAGACTTCTCACACCCCAACCAATCAACAGTGAGCTGGCTCCGCCGTCTACAACATATTTAGCTGCTGCCTCGTACGCAAGAAGAGCCACATCTGAATGTCATAACAATAAACTTTACAATTTCACTGAATGTTTTATGCATCTTATCACAGTTCATTTAAATCCCTACACAAGAGTAAATTTATAAAAAATCTTATTTATATACACTTCCAAAATTCTTTAAATCCTAGAGAGGCAATGTTTTGTATATATACAAATTAGCTCATTAGTACTGATTAACATGCAGATATGTGTACAAAACTATATAGCACAAGAGGTCATCACAGTCTACCCTACCAAGTTCAAAGTTCATGGATTGCTGTATTTTGCCGGTACAGAAGATTAACAATATTCTTTTGTTCATATGCAAATTAGCTCATTCATGTGAACACACACCCACACAGCACCAAAAGCCATCACAGTCAACCATCGTATCAAGGTCACGGGGTGTCTTGTTGATACAGTGGATTAATAACATTTGACATCACATACCAACATACAGACATCCATGCAATAGAGTGACACAAACCCCCTCTGGGGGACAAAATGTCAAAAAGTTTTGTAATTCTTGTGAATGTCAATTAAACAAAGGTCCTAAACATGAATGTACAATGTGAATGTATTTATATTTTTACTCAAGCGGCGGCAGCCAAGAAATCCCAAACTTAGACATCGTCATTGGCTTAAAGGCACTAACAGTGATTTGCTAAATCAGAAAATTGAAAAAATCATCAAAAATCAGATTTTTGCATTTTTGTAACAAGTATAAGTATCATAACATACCCTGCAAGTGATAAGTCCAGAAGCAACGTAATAAGAACAAAATCTGATATTTTAGTCATTTCTGTCCGTACGGACACTTACTACAGCACGTAAATGAATGGAGATTCATATCTTTGAACACTGCCGTTTTCTTCCTTTTCTGTCAATTTTTTTCAGTTGGAAAATATACTTTATGAGAGTCCTACAGACTTATCCTTTACTTTTAAGTTATTCTTGGAGATTTTAAATATTTTCTATCTTTCGGATAAATCACTGATAGTGTCTTTAACTCGTAAAAGCATAAAATCCTAAAGAAACATTCTTATTTTTTACATATTTTCTTATTCCAAATCCATTGGAGCTGAAGAATCAACTCCATAGTAAGGGTTATTTCTGACTTTTTATGAGTAATGGACGAGAACGAGGACAAGGTCGCATGTGGGTCGTGGAAACACCCATGACTGATCCACATCAATGTGCCTAAATTGGTTTGTGGTTTGTGTCGGTATTGCTGTAATCTATCTTGATTTGTTTTGGCGAGTTGCAATATTGAAAGAGGCTTGGCTGCCATCATCTCTTTTTACTCACTCTTGAGCCTTACAGTGATATACATCCATATTTGTGCAAAACAGATCTTTGCAGTTACTCACAGAGAAGGTTCTACAGTTGCAACAAAAGAAATTTCCAATATGAAGCTTGATCATTTAAGAAGTTGGACATCAAAATACAGTTAAAAAAAATAACCTATCACTTTTCAAGACAATATAAGTATTGTGTTCTCCAATGTCTTCAAAGTGATGTTCAGATTTCATACTACAACAAGTGTTTTCTTACTTTGTAAAGAACGGTCTAATACAAGCCCTTGGGTCTTGTCTTAAACTCTTGGCAAGTTCAAGTAGATATTGCATAACTATACACTGGTGCGCCACTTGCTCCATAAGGGCCATTTTCTGTGGAGAAAAACAAAGAAGGAAGTGACTTCCACAAGAAGAGTGCAAATCTCAGATTTAAGGTGGTTCATACTTCATCGGCAGACGTCTGCAGACGCTAGTCTTTCGCAATGTGTTTGATCATGCATCAGGCATGCAAAGCATGTTCGAAAGACTAGCGTCGGCAGACGTCTGCCGATGAAGTATGAACCCACCATAACCCTGCCCAACAGCATGGGGTTCAGCAAGGGGGGGTGCAATTGTTCCCCTAATTTTTTTCTTCCCCCCCCAGGAAAAATAATGGATTTTGGGCAAAATTCAGCTATTTGGGGACAAAAATCACAAAATTTTAGCAATTTTGGGCCAAAATTTTGGAAATTTTGCCCCCAAAAATTCACTTTTCACATATTTTCATTTTCCCTCAGAAAAAGAAGTCTGGTGCCGCCATTTTTGAACACAATGCTAAACTTTACCGACATCGGGAGCTGCCACATACTCATATGATTTCTTTTGAATTTAAGAGGTGTATGAATTTGTCAAAACACTTCTCTTCTTAAAAGGTGGTTGTTCTGATTGAAGTTTGTTGTATTCTTTACTTGGTATAAGAGCCTTGCACTTACATACTCTCACCCCCAAGTTTTGTGGGAAACATACTTGCAGTTTTGATGGTAGAAGCGATTTTTGCATATTGTAATGCCCTATTCACTACTGTGCTAATATTGATAGTTAACATCAAAACAGCATTTTTTGTACCTATTTTCAGAAAGAAATGGATTTGAAGGCTGAAATTTCATGACGACGAGAAAAATACGACCTTTCACCTGATAAAAAAATGGATACTACTTCCAGGAAAGTCAGGGGACGATCGGAACAAGCACCTACAAACTTAGGCATTCAAATCAACCACTTTGTTTTTGTTTTTTTTGCTGAACTCCTCAGTAAATTTTATTCTTTTTCTGCCAATTTTCACCTGCTCTGTGAAGGGGCGAGACTTGAAAGTGCCTCTATTTCAAAAATTGCTATTTTGACTTTAAAACCCCAACCCAGTATATAACTTATTCTGGTTGAACACAGGGCAGATTTTGTATTGACCAAAAAGCAATTTAGATCTTCATAATTTTTTTCCAAATGCTAAATCAGTAGCTAATGAAGTAATTATACTCTGTTCGATCTCAAGTTTGAGGGTGAGGTCACTGCCCGTGCTTGGTTTTGCACCTTAGAAATGCATGCATCCACCTTAAAATTGCACCATTTTTAATTGCAGCATTTACGCACATGAACATAATCGAAAGGCGGCACAATCGAAATGCTATTGTGAATGCAGAGTCCCATCATGATGTCACCCTCAAACTCAAGTCTGAACAAAGTATAGTTGACTTCAACCTTAGGCTGATGATGATGTTGTTGTCAATCTTTTTTCACAGGTTTAGAACCTACCTCCTCACAGGCCAGGTTAACACACCAGATGACAAGGTAATTGGATGTCTCCTCACACACCAAGCTGGTGTTTTCTAGAAGAAATTGCTGACTGTCACTAAATTTCTTGAACATACCAAACTTCTTCACCAGCTTCTCATTTTTCTTCACAAAATTTCGCTGAAAATGAGAACAATGGCATTCGTTAAACAATGTACAATAGGGTACACAATCATGACAATGGTTCAATGATTAATAAAATAACCTTTTAGAGTACTTTTGCTTATTTAAAATGAAAAACAACCATGTTTTCCCCAACTAAACCTTGTCAACCAAGTTCACTTTCTAATTATAAGCATACAGCTGGGTTACTCAAAATAGAACCAAGAAATCCTGTTTTTTTCACTTAGATTATACACAAACCAGGTAACCCATTTTTAAATATGCAGTTCTATTTATTTTGGCTAAAATATTAGGTGGGAATCATGCATTTTGTAATATGTGATGCCTATGTAAATGATGTGGCTTTCATTGATTTCAAAACTTTAAAAATGGATTCACAACTTCCACCAAGTTTTGACTTAAATCACACTGATTAACCATAGCATAGCATTAACCGTGATAATGCAATATGTTTTTCGTCATGATACACGATATGGGAAGGTCAAAACAGAGTATAGAAATTGGGCAACACTGAATACAGACATGTACGCAGTAAATCTAATGTGGAATGGCCATTGGTAGCCTAAGTCACCCTGCTTGCTATACCCCTGGTTTTGTCTAAAAATAAGCAAAAGGACAGCAAAGAGCTACACCTGTCCAGTCAGTTTCTCAGATGAGACACATTTAGGCTATGGTAGAATACACACAAAAATACATATTTTGTGTGAATCAATGTGCTTATCATTCATGTACAATACTAGTGCTGTGACGTGTATCCGTTTAAACGTTTACACGAACGGAAGGCTCACTACACGTTTAGAAAATTCACTACACGTTTACACGTCAGCAAACCCTACTAACTTTTTTTCAGTATT